>JAGDQP010007595.1:1184-66593 GCA_022664845.1 Lepisma saccharinum | reverse complement strand
ATATATACTCAGTTCCTTTTTTCTTGTGACATTCTAGAAATATTAAAACTTAATATAAAAAGTAATAATAAAAACTTTTTAAAAAGATAGTTTAAAAAAATGAAACAATTCGTACTAAAAAGTAAAATTTTTATTTTGTTTATGTATGACTAAAAAGAAAAGCATTTGGCGCTCTCTCAAATATAGTCACTTTATAAACTCTTAAATTGGCGCACCCCATGCATAAACAAAATAAGTTTTTACTTTTTAGTACGAATTGTTTACTTTTTAAAAGAAAGTATATTTTGAAAAAAGTATTTTAAAATATTTTTCGAGTTATTTCCATGTTCGCATATTTTTCCTTACCCTATATATTGTAAACATGTTTTGTCACACACATCCCAAAGTGTACTGCAACCAGTCAAACGCAACATCATTGCGGATTAGTATTTATTTTAGGATAACGAAGTTCTTGCTAAAAGATATAAATATGCTTTTAAAATATATCGAAATATATGAAACTAAAAATGGAATATTGTATTGTCACCTAACTAACGTCGCTGTGCAAAATTTCATCATTATAGGACGTCGGAAAATGAGTTAAATTAAGGTTGCAAGATTTGGGGACATGGTTGAACCATTGTGAGTTAAAGAAGAGCATGTAAAAAATGAGAAAAAGTATAGATTTTTTCTACCAAGTCATGATAATATCCATTGCCATAAAGAAATAGCAGATAAATACGTCAAGTTGAGCAGAGAATTGCAAGGTTTTTCCAAAATCCGTTTTTATTGGACCGATATGAATTCTATAGTAAGAAAAAAATAGATTCTTGGAGACAACATTCACATATTGGCAAATGAGATATTTCTTTTTTATGAAAATGTGCTTTCAATCTTCTTTGATGTGATCTTGATCTTATAGATATTAAGATCTTCCTTGGAATATTCATATCAGAAAACCAAGGTTTGATAGTCGTTGTCCAAATTATAAACGCAAGCCTGAATCTCTTTTCCATAGAGTTATAATAACTAGAGGGAGCATTATGCTGTTTTCTGGACGAGGGGAGTGAAGTCAAGAGACGGAAGGGACGAGGCACTAGCACCACATTGACTGGCCTCATATTTAGAGGCCCTCTTTTCCGAGTATTTCTTTCTCATTCTTATCGGAAGGGAATGGTATTAATGAGAAGCGCGCAAATCAGATGAAGCCTCCAAAATAGCTATCATTATTCGAAAAGACATCTGTTTTGCAGAGAATTGACAATTATAAAATACAAGGGAGCACAACGACTACTTCGGTTTTACTCCTGTTATCTTTGAAGATTGACGTATGTTTCAAAAACGCAGTCCTCACAGTACTCGGTATAAAGAGACTCTAATGGGGCCACACAATATGGCTGCCGCTAAACCGTAATTTGGCCTCATGTGACGTCATCTCTGTTCCCTTTATTTATTATAACTCTATGCTCTTTTCAAAAACTTTATTTAAATTAAAAGTGATAAAACCGACTAGCTTATCACATATTTAATTTATGAACTGTCTTGTCAATTTGTGTATTTAATAGATTTTTTTTTTTCAGAAAATTTACAAAATTCTTTAAATAAACTGCTGTTGTTATTGTGCTTTAGCGATTTTTACCTCTTTTAATTACTAATGTATTGTTTTAATTACCAATATTCCTCTTTGTTAATGCAACATAGTAATTATTTCTTAATAGTAATTTTATTAGATCAATCATGTTGAAAAAAAACTGTCCTGTAACTCAATCTTATTTATGAACATATAAAGAGTCTTTGATAAACGTCCTCAATTTTGGTATCAAAGCAATGTGGTGCAAAGTACGGTGTATATCATAAGAAAATTCACTGTGATTGATCTATAGAGAGAAATTCATAACAAGTAAGTGCCCAAGTGCAATATATTTCTGTGTACAATTCTACTTTAAAGACAATCTAGAAAGGTTTTAATGTTGACCTTCATCACTATCTGAATCATTTATGATAGTGCCCTTGTCGGCGTAAGCTGACATATAACTATCTATTTATATTTTACTTTAAATCCTTGTCAGACAATATCATAATCTCTATGCTATGATATAACCATTTAAGTATTACCGCGATGCATTATGGATAAAGAGGGAAAAGAAAACCGAGTAGTTTTATCACACTCCAGTCGCCGCAGTAAGGAACCCGGGTGCGCGTCATCTCGTAGTGGTATTACGTAACGCACGTGCACTGTAAATACAACTTCCAAATCACCGTTTGCCAGGTCGTTCCGGTGGCCTAGAGGTTAAGGCGTCGGCTTATTGAGTGAAAGAACTCGGGTTCGAATCCCAACGGGAGCAAGAGTCTTTTTTCGTTTTTTTTTCATTCAAAATACATTTATATATGTTAATATTTATTATTAATAATTGCTTTCTTGCATTTTTCGTAGATTATCTTACATTAGTGACCATGGGTTAGCGGAGGTTCGGTAAGGTCAGGTTCAGTTACAGTATGTATCTTTACACTTTCGTTTTTACTTTTCACAATACATTTCTATCTGTTCACATTTATTATTAATAATTGTTTTCTTGCACTTTTAGTGACCATGGGTTAGCGGAGGTTAGGTAAAGTTAGGTTCAGTTATGTATCTTTACATTTTCCGTGTCCAAATTTCGGGATCCTTACTGCGGCGACAGGCGTGTGTTTTATCTCACTGGGAGGAAAGAAAGTATTTAAATGTAGAATATAGGTGTAAAGTTAAGAAATTTTGCTCACAAAGCAAGTAAATTAAAAACACTTTTTAAAGAATATATAAATATAAGATTATGAAATGCTTTCTAACAGTACTCCTTAGAATTTTGCTTCTCTATATTTACTATGCATTAACTCTACTTAGAGAAACTGTCTTAGTTTTAACCCGGATTTTGCAATGTACTGTTATTTTTTTTTAGTGAATGCCGGTTATATTTAAACAAATCAGTTTCTACAACTTGGAAGGCATGCTAAGTAAATCTAAAATCTTCAATATAGCATACGTAACGAAAGTTAGTTTCTTCACGTATGTGCTTATTCAGATGTGCTAGTGTAAAGCAGATGGGTCCATTCCGGACAACAGTGAACACTTTTTGAATTCCGGTGCTGACGTAAGTTATCGAAGTTTGCGGGAAACTTATTAATCCAAAGATCAATGTATAACTAAGCGAGCCCCTGACAGGGAAATATGAGTAACAGTAGCGCTTCTACTGTTAGGGGAACTCAACACCAAACAAAATCGATATTCAGTACTTCGCGTGACATGACAGGTTTGGTTCTAACTTATAAGTCGAATTCCATAAGCATTTTCAAATTTCCGGGTTATATGATAGGCAAATCTCAAATGTTACCATATATCATGGCCTAGTGAAGTCTAGGCTAGTTCCCATGTCGCGAGAGACTGTGATAGCATGACTTGCCCTGATTGGTTGTTGTTGTCGTTACCTAGCTGGCGATTTCCAATGCTAGAATACAGACAGATTTCTCTAAACGAATATTCTTTGCTTAACGACAGTATCTGCCAGTTGCCTTATACACCATTCAGCCAATGAGGAGGGAATGCTTTACCTGTTATTTACATCATGGACGTAAGAGTATAATAGGACTAGTAACAAGCAATTCACTCAGTGTTATAAAAATGGGACAGCTGAGAGTGCAGTTTGTCATTCCAACATGGCGGACCGCGCATACTTCCTGGAAAGGAAGCAGACGATATTGTGAATGTGCAAATAAATTTTAATTATCTAAATTTGTCCTTAACTACTAATTATTATAAAATAAGTGTTATTACAATACACTTCCTTCTCAAGAGAAGTGATCATTCAAATCTTGATACCTGATATTATTTCACTATTATTATTGAAGAAAAAACTTAAATATTGCTTACCTGTTTATCCTCACACGTACCTCTTGGTCGGCTTCATCAGACGTAACCTTCACATACCTTAAATTATTTCACATAAATTTAAAATTTGTAATTAAAAGTGGCTCAATTAACATTACTTCTTATGGCCAGTTGCAATGTTTTGGTCAATTCAACATGGCGGCAAGGCGCACTTCCGGCCCATAAATTTTGGCTTGTTACTAGTCCTATTATATTACGTCCATGATTGGATACCTTGAGTGTAAAGTACTTTGTCGACACCAGAAATCAAGGGAAACACGTGACATTGGGAAATGAAAAAAAATTGAAGTAAACTTTTATATATAACCCGAAATATATGTGAGACAAAATATTTATACTTTGTACGCGGATACATGAAGATCCATGGTTTCTTTGCACAAAATATGACAAGTTTATGTCACATGTAATATAGTTATATATAAAAGATTACCACGAACTTTTTTATTTGTCAGTGTCTCTTGGATCCCTTGGCTTCTGGCTTTCTAATTTATTAGCGTCTTCTAATAAACTAAACTAACTTTATTTAGCATAACTTTTTCCACTTAGCTGGTTGGTACACTACGATAGTAGTACTCCAATTAGAGTTCCAGAAGGGATGCTTTTCACAAGCTATTGCTACTCTTCGCAAAATGAATTTAAAGGAATAAAATTCAACAACTGAGATCAAAACTGCAATTAATGAGAAAGGAGATGGACTTTAAATACCTCACTTCCCAGAAGGAGGGATAACTCATCTTGAATAGTGATTTGGGGTTCTATTAAGACCGAATTCAATCATCAAACCTAATAAAAAACTTACGAACTGAACTTTAACTAAACTAACAAAACCTAACCTTGACGGTGTTGAACGACCTGGAAGAATATCTAAAATTCATCATAAAAGAAAAGCAAGGGTGTAGACTATTATATTAAAAAGGTTTTTATTTTTGTTCAAGGCCGTCGATGGTAATAAATAGCATTCCTTGCAGAAGTAGTAAGTTTGTTTACTAATTTTAAAGTTAACTAACATAATTACTTTGAATTTACAACTCTAATGTGCGAGGTTGGCCATTTCTCTACACCCTTCCACCAAAAAAAGTTCCAGTAATCATATTGGTGATCCATCCTACGTCTTTTCGAACGTCAGCCAATCACACTGTTCTTTTCTTTAAATGACTACTGAACAATCAGATCTTAAAAACAACATTTATATTACATTTCGTGTAATATAAATAGCACACGAAATTTGCCGTAAATGTATAAAAACACAATGGCATAATTAACTTAGAGTATATAGTCATAATAACACAATCGTCAATAAATTGCCCTGTGATAGAAAGTATAATGTTTGCTTCTAATCTCAAGATCAATTTTATGAAAACGCAATTGCAAAGTCTGCTGGACTTGATATTCCACAGAATTGTTGAATTAGTAACAATATAAGAGGTATATTTAACAATCTAAATCTATTTTGATTTAGAATTAAACAAAACAAAATGCATCCATTTAATTTCCAATATTCAACTACTAGTCAAACGAAAGAAAATATTAAAAATAATTCAATTAATTCTAAAAATGTATGGCAAAATATAAGCAACACATATGGAAATCTTTTAAAATTCATTTGTACTCCAGCACTTAATCCAGTTTACAAAATACCCTGCCCACTAGAGCAAATATCTATGTACTGTACATATTCACAAATTCAATCACTTCCAAGAACATCTTGAAAACTGGAAAGATTTTTATTCTATATACACAGATGAAAGCAAAAATGGCGTGGCTACTGGCTGTGCAGTATATGACCCTCAGCGGAAGTATGCCCTTAGATACAAATTTAATTCACTATTAAGCATATACTACGCAGAGAGTTTTGCAATGTTCAAGGCATTAGAGTATAATTTATTACTTAAACAAAAGAAAAATCCTAATTTTAACTGACTCAATGAGCGTATTACAATCTTTACAAAGAAATTTTAAACAAATATTTAAATCACATCCGCTTATATTTGAGATCATTGAACTTTTACAACTAAACAGAAAAATGGGTAAAGACATTCAATTAACACATATTTTTGCTCATTCAAGTATGCCTGGACATAAATATATTGTTGATACGTTTGCTAAATCCAGTAAAGATCTTCCAAAAATCACTTCATCAAAAATCTTTTGGATGGATAATCAAACAATAATAAAAAAGAAAAATTAAACATTCATGGAGAAATCAATTGGAACACGACATCAACGAATCTAACACCACGTATTACTAAAAAAAAATACAGAGAAACCATGGTTCACTAGAATAAACATTTCTAGAAACATATTACTCACAATTTTGAGAGTAAGAACAGATCACACTAGACTTAATGGATGCCTACACAGAATGAAAATTCTAAATTCTCCAAACTGTGAATGTAAAAAAAAAAAAAATACAAGACGTACAACACCTACTTACAACATGTTCACTGTACACACACGCAGAAAAAATAAAAATAAAAAACAACAACAGAGAAACGCCTTTAAAAGTTCTTTATAAATTACCAATAAGCATGACAAATATTCTATATCAACCTACAAAGAAAACAGTATATCTTATCCACATTTAAAAAAAAATGGCAAATTATTGTATTTTTTAATATAATTAACAAAGAAGGTTCAGACTCATGATGTAACATATATATCAAATTATGTAAAAAAAAACTTTTGTAAATAACAATACTGACAACAATTTCAACAACTTTGTATAACAAATGTCATATAATACAAAGCAACATTGTAATCTGAATCATTGTAAGAAACTAAACCAATTATTATCTTTGTAACTACTGTGATAAATTCAAAATAACAACGACAGCAAGACATCAACCTTGAAAACAGAAGACTTCCTCACAACATATCTATTTTACCAACATGTTATGGAAAATATACATGTTATGATGCTATATATGATTTTTTTATGAAGTAACCAGAATAAACTGAAGCGTACTCGCTATGGTTGGGCATACAAGCCATTACCGCGAAAACATTTAAAGAAGGAAGGAAGGAAGATATATTTCATAGAGTTAGGAATATAAATAGAGGGAACTTAGGCTGTTTCGTTGGAGAGGGGAATGAAGCCAAGAGACGGAAGGGACGAGGCATTTCGGCCATATTAACTGGCCCCATATTTAGAGACCCTCTTTTCCGAATATTGCCTCTCTGAGGTGCACTCATCTTCCTATTGAAAAAGGCAATCCTCACAGTACTCGGTATAGAGGAACTCAATTGGGGCCACACAAGATGGCTGCCGATGAACCGTAATATGGCTTCATGTGACATCATGTATGTTCTCTCGATTTTCTTCCTAACTCTATGATATATTTACTTTAGACTTGCTGCCTATTTAGCTAAGTTTGAGTTAAACACAAGGCGTCATTAATTTGGATTAATGCTCTGTTAGATTAGTTTTGATCCGATCGATATGGTACTCGTGAAAGTATCTGAAGTCCATCTACAAAATCTTATAATATATAAAATGATCATATTAATATATTCTATTGAAGTATAATTTGTTTAGTACTAACTGTGAGTCATAGCAAGAATGTCTTTTTCGTAGGCGAATAAAATTTATTTTCTGAAAAATAAATGACGTATTCAAAATTCAGAACAGAGGGACGCATACGTTGCCCTAGCAAAGATTTGAATGATGATATTCATGACAGAATATTATTATTACAACTTTGGAATAAATGCGAACATATTGACAATTTGAGCACTTAATATATTTAACATTTCCTCGATTATAGAAAATGTCTTCACCTTGACACACTTTATGCGCAATTAAACACCAAAGGTGATATTGTTATTTACCCAAAGCAGACTCGTCGATATTGGTCCAATCCGAAGGAACTGCTAAACAGTACCTGATAAGAGTATATTTGGCGCCGGGATAATATCCTTCTCACTTGTATACCTGGTAACGAGTTTATGCTGCTGCAGGGACCTAACTTGAGAGCTATGATGTGGGTAACAGCCACAAAAGTGATTTTCCCCTCCACCAAGGGAACTACGTCGTCTGGGAGGTTTATCTAAGAGCCTCCACCCAACTTTTCACTAAGGTGGGAGAATGACTGAACAGAATCTCCGCCAAGATGTAGGTGTTTATTCTTTAGTGTCTTCAACAAATACCATATTAAGTGGGAGAATCTTGGCAATAGAAGCCAGTGGGAGGTTTACCTTGGCTTCTAAGATTCTCCTTCGCCAAGTACTTACTAAATGAAACGCTGTTTCTATCTTTCAAACAGGGTACATTTATTGATCAGTTAAATCGTTCTGGGCTGCCCGGCGTTCCGTTCGGTATCCGTGTAGGAGCGATAAAATATTGAAGAAATATGCGTTGAAAAATCATCATGACCTAACAGACGGGGTACTACTAAATCTTGATGTTACATACGCGTTCCACCTCTTTCTTCCGATTCACATGTTCACATGCATTCCTTATCACTCCCATTTCAGATGCCTCTATACCAGCGTTCCGCAAAATATTTTCAAGTGCGGTGGTCCGCTGACCACAGTTTGCGGAACGTGGTCTTTACAATCCTGGTGGGTCGGGTCAACTAATCCTAGCCCCAATCTTCACTCCCGTGAGGTGGGTCTCAATATCCGTTTTTACTCTCTCCAGAGTAACTTGAACTTACCTCTCCTTAGTCACCCTGGTGGTGTGCGGGATTTTCGTACAATCCGCATCATAACTGGGTCCTTCTCCTCCTCCTCCATCTGTCTCTGCGGTAAAAATCTCTTAGTCCTCCACCTTGTCTTCTCTCTGGTGGTAAATTCCCTTTCTCCGCATCCAGTTCATGTTCCTCAATAGATGACGTTTTCGTTGTCACATTATGTCGCCTCTCACGGTACTCATCCTCATTTGTCGAGTGTGAACTTCCCGACGTATTTGCCACGTGTTGTGTATCAATTAACTGTTGCCTCCTAGCTATTTCTAGCATTTCGGCCAAATTTAGGATTCTAGTTGATGCCAGCTGTCTCTAATATAGTACTGTTAGCAAAGAGATCAGATTGTTGGAGACTTGGGTTTCCACAATCCCTGGATCGAGATCAGCGATCTGACCGTAATGGATTGTAACAAACTTGTCAACACTTTCATCTACCTTTCGGTCTTCAGTCTAGTTAACTCAGCACAAACGATGTCATTTTGAAGGAACAGCCTTCGAAATTCCTCGTAACTGATAAGTTCTTCCTGGTTCAAATTATACCATGCGGTGACTGGTTCCTGTAGTACAAACGATACTAGTTCCAAGTATTAGTACTATGGTACCCAACTAGGGTTAGTTCTTTCTCAAGTTGTTTCAAGATAGATCTCGTAGAGATGTCTTCTCTATCCGATGGATAATTAGAGAATGCATTACTTTCCTTCAAGCTCACTCTCGTATTTCTCACTCTTCTTTGTGCATTGTAGTTGTTACGTGACAGACTCAGTCACTCTTCAGAACTGCTGGAAGTGCGGCCTTTTGCATTGGTCCTCCGATTCTCTGCTTGGTACAGTAACTCACCCTTTCTTCGTAAGATTCTCACCTATACTTCCTTAATTGGTCTTTGCTGGAAGCTTCTTCCTGCCTGTCAGAGTAACCATTCTCACTACTCGGAATTGACAAGTTCCGGTTACTCTTTATACTTCGCTTGTGTTGGGTTAATGGATGACATATTACACCGTGTTCCTTACTCAACCAAGCCGTATACTAACGTGAATCTCGTCACTAAACTCATGATGCCAGTTCATCCTACTATTATCCGGGAGACTAATATCGCAAGACATCATCGTTCTCGGTCTCCACTACACGTGGATCGTCTCTGGTCTTTTGTCTTCTCACTTTCCCACACACTTTCTGATCAATTGATTTTCTGTTTGATTTCTTTGATTTTGATCTGTGTCAAATTTTGATTTTGATTTTCTGCTACACTCAACCTGGCTTCAACAGTAGCTATGCGCCGTCATTCTCTCAGTCTCTGTGATTTGATTACTAATTTGCGATATTTCCACTTCTTCCGTCGTTGTAGTCGTAGCTTCTGGGCACACGTTGTTTATCTTTTGGCAGCCTTCTTACATGGTAGTCTTCTGTCTCATCATACCACTGTTAACATACATATGTTAAGAGAAGCATATCAAATCTTCATGTTAACGTTCGTCTTGAGCCCCACTTGACCAATACGCATCTTGATTTGCACCACATTCTGCTTTTCTTCATATTCATCACGAATCTCTTTATTCTGTTTAGTCGTCTCTTCCGGAACTTCTTGCCCCCAGCCATGGAAAGACCGGCTTAGTTTTTTTACATCTACGTTTGACTTTGTCAAACCTCCGCGACATCTCTCTTTAATTTGTGGTCACTTCGTCTTTGACTGACGTCCCTTCATCTTTGACGGACGCCACTTTATCTTTGACTGACGTCATTTGATCTTTCACGACCGACTGCAATTCCTTACTCGATGTCTTTATATGCCTGGTCAGAGTTTGCAACGATCGTTCAAAATTAATCTATCTCCCGACCGAGACTTCTTTTTGTTGGTACTTTCACGTTCCATTGCGCATTGTTTACGTTCTCATAATTCCTCAGGGGATAGGGGTACATTCTTTCATATGATTCTGAGTTCCCATTGTTCTTTCGACAACCCTGCACATTCTATATTGAACCCATATGTCACATTTACGGCACTGGATCATCGTGTTAGGTATATCGTTACCGTTGCAACAATTGGTTTGTACCTTCTGTATCATGGGTTTGCTATCCGTTTTCATCTCTTTGCCATTCTCGTTATGCCTGTCAACAACATTTTTCTCAACAGTTTTCTTATAAGAAGTGATGTGAGTCGTCATGGTGATGATGATGGTGATGTGATAGATGAAGATAATAATGAGAAGATGGAATGAATTATGTTTTTGTATGCCAATAACTATTTATTATATGTTTTAGTGGCAGAATTAGAATAGATACTTGGCCATAAATCTACAGTTTGAACTATTAACTTGAATGCGAGAAATAACAAAGTGGAGAAAGCGAATGCGGGCAATGCTAAGCAAAATGTTTAACTTTCCAAACTTGTTTTTTTAGAAAATATACGACAACCTACGTAACCTTGCAACCATATTTTTCTAAAATAACAAAGTTTCTCCACCTTAGTGTGTTAGCCAGAGGCGAAACATGTCTGTCACTGTCACTTGACAGCAGCAGTGTTGCCAGTGTGGCTCATAATATTGCAAAAACATGGATTTTGGGAACAGTTCAATAATACCCATGTGCAATGTTTCTAAGACTTGATTAACTTTCTTTTTCTGTCAAATTCAATAGATGACCATTCAGATTGTTCGGTAGTATTGACAAATATAACAACAATAATTTACCTCTGTGGGTTCTGTGTGTCAATATATTCGATTTTCAAAAATCATTTTATCGCCTCTGGCAACATTGTGAATATTTATTATTAAATCATGCATGACATTCAATATGATCACAAAAACATCTTAACATACAGGGCTTTATCTTCAAAGAAAGCATTTCTTCTCATTATATTTAGCTGTTGAGTTATACGGTCCTAACCAACGGGTTCGGTGACTCTTAGGACACCATGTAATACTGATGTATTATGCTTATTAATTAAGAATAATATGAGTTGTAATTATAAGTGGTAGGAATGATTATAGTAATAATTTAATTGAAGATAATGTTGATCATGTTTAGCAGCAAGGAATGGTACGTTAAGTTTGTATAGCAAAAGCTGCATGAACGTTCTGCTCAGCAGCTAGTCGAGAGAAAGGGATTTTCTATAATTATGTTTTTAATTAAAATAAATAAACTCCACTACATGGAGTATTATTCAGCCACGTATGCTTCATGCTGTAAGGTGACTAGTGCTCATTCTATAAGATGCACGTTGCTACTACAGGGATTCAGAAAGCTGTGTATAACCCCACTAAGCACTAAGCGTAGGTAATATCCTTAGATTGGGTCTTCACAGTGTATCTATGGGAATTAGGTCATTTTAATATGGCCTTCCAAGAGGTGGAAACTGAAGATCCACATTCAGATTAAGCACAACTACCACGAGATTAGGAGTAGCCTTCCTCTTGAACCATTATAGAATGGACAACGTGAAAAATGCCGGTGAAAATAATGCTTATGTACGCTTCACACGATCCTGTGAACCATACAAGCTGATCCTCAGCCTAAGTCTTAAAACATCAATGTTATGGCCAAGTGGGATACCATACTCAGTGGGAAAATCTTGGCAATAGAATGTTCGCCAAGTTCACCTTGGCTTCCCAGAACCACCGCCATACTTACTAAATGAAACGTAAGGATCGGTTAAATCATTCTGGAGTTTACAACATCAGTTGTCTTACATAAGTAGCAACAAATCAGTATTGCCTATAAGACATGTAGTTTTACACATTTCTCCTACATGTACAGGGTGTCCCCGAAATAATGGTGCGAATTTCGCCAGGTGATATTATTTACATCGAAACAAGAAAGACGTTTCTTTCCAAAGAAATTCACAATTATATATAGTTTCGGAAATACAGGAGCTGAAAGTTACGGCGGCATCGTCACAATTGACGTCATCGCTCGACACAATGACGTTAGTGATGTCGGCTTAGCAAATCACAGTTGAAGTAGTACCCGATACATCAATTCAAACAATATTTGTGATTGCCGGAGTGTCGTATTGACGGATATCATAACCTAAGAATTTCATTGTCAATGAATTAAATCGTTTAATTGTACAAGTATAGAAATCCCCTCTCAGCTGCATTCGCCAATCATAAACATAAATTAAACAGATGTATTGGGTACTACTTCGAGTGGGATTTGCTAAGACGGCACCCCTTACGCCATTACTTGTCGAGATATGATGTCGTTTGTGGCAATCCAGTTCTAACTTTGAGCGCCTGTGGCTCCGAAATCATCAGGGAATCCGGATAGCAAACCCATAATACAGAAGGTACAAACCAATTGTTGCGAGGGTAACGACATATCTGACACGATGATCCAATGTCGTAAATGTGACAAATGGGTTCATATAGAATGTGCAGGGGTGTCGAAAGAAACTATATATATATGTATTGTATACATGGATTTTGATATGATTATTACTTAATATTATACTGCTGGAAAATATTTCCTTACGTTGTCATCACCCGCTGTTCAACACTTCTAAAATATAAATGATCATTAATCATTCATAAACTGGCAGCTTCATCATCTGGACTTCTCGTTGTCAGAAGTTGCTCTGCAGTCTGGGCTGGCTGGCATCACTCTCGGGATCCAAGTTAGCGTGCAGGAACGATCAAATATTTATTAAATATGCGTTGAAACATCATCTTCACCTAACATACAGGGTACTACCCAAAATTTTTTCTCATTACAATATATCTCTGGAGCAAACTGTATAAAATATAGGTTGTTCTATATTGAGGGATAGTGATATTGAGAATTACTAACCTCCAAAGAAATACGAGGGCTGGAGTATAAGTCATGGTAACTATTTTTTCATCTTCAAAATAAAAGTGTGACAACAATATGATAGTACGCCCCGAAGAGCATGCCATCCGTAGTACGTACAGACGTTATTAGCAGGCAGTGTGTGTAACGATTATCATACGGAAAGCGCGGGAAAATTAGCGGCGAATCAATCCTTGTGCAGGATGAAAGTTACTTGGCGTGAACGGCGTTCCTTTGTGAAAATAGCTGCTAGAGAATGCCACATGGAGGTGATGGAAGCAGTGGGTAATAATAATGCCTTGCCAGTACCGAACTGTTGCTAGGGGAGGGGGAGGGGGCATCAACATTTCAGCAAGGACTCGATTCAACAAGCATGTGATGTCTCGACTTAAATCTAATCTGGTGGATGGTATTCGACGCCTCCCACATTACAGCCAACGTGTGGTTGCTCTGGAAGATTACTTCGAAGGTCCCTAAGGCGATATGTGTGCGCCCCCTTTGTTTATGTATAACCAATGTAGTCCTGTAACTAATAAACGCGTATAGCAGCATACTTTGGCTTATGAATTTTTTGGCATGTCCCTACCTAACCCTGATATACATGACTTGTACTGTTCATACATTTAACAGTACCAAACAGTGACCCCTTCCATTTGCATATTTATGACTTATTCCCCAACCATCGTACATATTGGTTGTTTTATTTGAGGGTATTATAATGATTCACAGGTGGTTTGGATATTAATGCATACTCTAGGTCAGGGGTCGGCAAACTTCCCGATCAAAGAGCTATTATCTAAATATGGAAGTATGTGTTGAGCTACCAAAGACAGAATGAAGTTGTTTGATAAATTCTACTAGCTGGCCAGACAGTAAAGCCAATCTTACGCTCGACGGTGGGCCGACTCCTGTACTGTGTCAATGAAAACATGTAATAATTAGAGGGAAAACATTCTTGCTTGGAATAATATTAAGCGGTACTATGAGCTCCATCTCATGTAAATATAAAGAAAAACAACATGAGGAAACGTATCTTAGTATTCAAAAATAATTTGCAACGTTCGATTCAAGAGAGACATTCAATCTACAATGTTCTGTTTAAACCATCTCAAGACAACGCTTTTCATCTCTTCATTTGATGTGAACTTCCCTTCCAGAAATTCCTTTAATAGGCCAAAAAGGTGGTAGTCACATACCAGAGTTGTATGGGTGTGATACAACACCCAATCCCAATTCCATCAATGTTTTTATGGTCACCTTAGCTGTTTGGGGCCTAATCACGGCTCGAAATGGAAATTTTCAAGAAACGGAACACTTTACCTTTTTTTAACATGCTGTCGTCCTTGCATTGACGAGACGGAACAGGAAGGTTCCAGATATTCAAGAACTAGAACATCGTTCCGTTTGCTCCGGTCCATTCCGAGTCTTGGACCTAACATTGCCTTGGAGAAGCAATACTTCACTGTTCAGGGCCCTGAGTTTTACATTTCTAGCACTTTCTTAATGGAGTTCTGAGGCAATCACTGTGGTAGGCTGCATTGGTGATGGTTTGATGATCTTCCAAGGAATCCACAAGAATAATACCGGCACCGTTAATGTTCCAAAATACGGAAAAAATTACATTCGTAATTGATGGCGGGATCTTGAATTTTTGAGTGAGGGGCGAATCATTGTATGTCCACTCCATGCTTCCACGTTTGTTTTCCGGCATATGGTGATGCATCTATTTTTCGTCACCTGTTACCAAACGCCTGAATTCCACCAATTCTCCTTTCTTTTATCTTCGTATCAACATGTTCGCAGTTAACAACCTGGTGTCTTTCTAATCATCGGGCAAGTGTTTAGACACCCATCTTCCATACACCTTGCTGAAGTACTGCTTATCGTGGATGCACGCTGCCAGCGCTATTGTTCGGTGCAGTTCAGGCCAAATGGATGATGATGATGAGAGAATTGGTGGAATTAAGAAAGAGGAAGGAAACGAAAGAGCCCCGAGAAAACTCACGCACATGGTGTGTATCCACCACAAAGCCCACATGACACGATCCAGGATCTAACCGGGACCCCACGCATCAGATCCGCGACCCCTCATCAAAGCTTCAAGTTAACAGTACAGACGTTCTCCTGCTGCAACTGTATTATGTAGGCCATATATACAAGTAATTAGTAAAGAATCGTTCAACTGATAAAGCATCTATTAATTGTGTGTTAACAGTCCACGGGACACGACTTTATCTAAATATATATGTTACCGGTAATGTACGGAATCAGGCATTCTATACAATGCCTAGTGTTTCAGGCAAAGAAATAACGAAGCAAATCTAACCTAATTTAACCGTACCTAACAACTAACCTAACCTAACGTAGAACAGAAAGATTCTTTATTTCAAACTTTACCTAAAATATCTGGCATTGTATAGAATATCTGATTTTATACATTGCTTTAACATCATTACTTAAGGCTTCAAAAAATGGGAACAGTCTGTCTGGGCAAGTTGTGAAAACAAACACTTAAGCATTTCGATGTAATTTGGTTCTTCGTTAACCTTATTTCGATTCTTTCCTATGGTAGTCTCAATACATTGTAAGTTTTACCTTTGGGTCTTGTATGAACGCGAGATTTTTTTTTTTTTTTAAATTTAGAAGTAGCATTTAGAGTTTAGAAAATGGGTTTTAGATACGTCAATATGACTTTCTCAGCCTGTAAAAAGAAAAAAATCTCTCTGACATTTTATTTTCCAGTTTTTTGTGGCCAATTAAAGGAATTCAGTACATCAGTGAGTATTTTTTGTGCTTTTCAGTTTTGTTTGGGTGTGTCACTGGATTAATGATACCTAAAAGTTGAATGTATGTTGATAATGATGATGAGAAAGACAAATGAAGGGGCAGAATGCGAGCATTACGAGGAAGAAATAGACTTCACATTTTGGTATCCGCCAATGACTACATGTGAGAAGGTAGAAGGAGAGACCAGTGAAGGGAAGCAAGATGTAAGTATTTCCATTTACTTGCTACATCTTTCTTCATTATCATACTTTTATTCTTCTAAATGGAACTCATCCATTGGAAAGAAATTAGTGCTTCCGTAACAGTTGCTTTACTGTCGTTTAAAATAGTACCTAGTCCTTTCGACAAAAAATATAAAATGACCTACTTGGTAATGTTGTTTTACACACTCATTACAGTATTTCAGGTGAGAGAAACGAGCTTCTTCAAGTGATATGATGTGTAAGTACAACACTGAGTGCTGGATTAAGCTATCTGGGAGCCCTGGGCTATTGACTCTCTTAAGACCCCTGCTATCTTCAGGGTTTACTGTTTACACAGGTTACTGATTTACCTTTGGTGAGGTCCCTGAGCTAGTTGGGACCTTGGGCTGCAGTCTATTTAGCCCAGGGGTGTGCTGGAGGGGGCACGGAAGGTTTCGCGCGAGCCCATTGTTAAATATTTATATTTGTTTTGAGCCCTTTGTTAAAATTGCTTGCGAGAAATCAATAAAATGAACTTATATTTTAATTTAAACATGTTCTATAACAGCCATTTTATTCTTCATGAAATTCCCATTAGTGAGTATAAGGACGATACGTCACTATTCAATCGCTATGCAATAACATCACCACGAATAATATGTTCGCTGTATTTATTCTTATGCGCCATTTCTATATATATATGTATATATGTATATGTATATATATATATATATATATATATATATATATATATATATATATATATAAGATAGAAAACAAGGTAGAAAAAAAAGGATACTTACATAGTGAAATTTTGAGACAGGAGCACACGAACTTCACAAATACTATAGAAAATTAGTACGTTTCGCAATTGCGTTTTCAACTGGTAGGAAGGAAAATGGACAGAGCCGACAGGTGCGGGAATGGTGTTAAAGAAACGCCATATTGGCCAATAAGGGTACATATAGGAGAAGACCGGATAGGCAATATAATAGGTAAGATTTAAATAGAAAGAAAAGGGGTTGTACTTACGTAATATCTTGACGAAAATCACGTTAACAATACTCACTAAACACTGTAGAGTTTCTTAGAATTTTCGCATATGAATCATCTGTAGAAGAAAATAAAGAAGTTTGTTTCACACGCGTTCATAACTTAAAGTGACAGAAAAACAACATGGCGGACGCCCACATAAAAACAAGTGGCGACGGTCTGCGCGTGCGTAACGAACTCTACAGGGTTAGTGTGTATTGTTAACGTGATTTTCGTCAATATATTACGTAAGTACAATCACTTTTCTTTCTATTTACATTTTATATATAGTACAAAGGAAAGCCGGGAGGGCAATTTAAGGTAAATTTAAGACAAATGAAGGGGGAAAAAAAAGGATAATACTTACAGCTTATAGTTTCGTATTAGATCACACATTTCACATATAAAAAGTCACTATATTTCGTGTATTACACGTTTTCAACTATAGAGGAAGAGAGCGAAGTTCACGTGTTCACAAAGTACAAGTTGGAGAGACAGTGGCGACACGTAGCGGACAAAGCATCAAAACTGGAGAACAACTGACTGCCGTAGCGTGTCGATTTCCGGAACTTGAAATAATAATAACTGTATAGCGTGTAAGTACAGGGTGGGATCGTGGATGGAAATGTGTTGAAAATGCAGAGGAAAAGGGGAGCTTAGAGTTATTGAAGCTTATGGCCAGGTTTTATTTTCGAGGTCAAACCGTGAATAAAGGCATTCTCCCACAGATGGCGTGTTGAGGTGCTGGTCGTTGGGGGTAAAATGATGATTATGCCAACCAGGAAAGATAGATCAAAATTGGTATTGTGGGACTCGGTGTGCAAGGAAACTGGGGCATCCGGTTTGTTGATAGTACAGAAGTCACGATGGTTATTAATTCGAATGTTAAGAGCACAACTTGTTTCCCCCACATAAAAGGCATCACAGAACTTGCAGGTTAGGATGTATATAACATTAGGGGTGTGGCATGTACCCTTGGGATTGAGGGTGTACCGACCATTAGCAGTATTGATAGTGATTGTGGGAGAAGTGTGAAAATGGAGCAGACCTTACATCTGGGTCTCTGGCATGTCTGTGCCCCAGTTTGGTGTGGTGGCAAGGAGGGAGTCGTACGGACCAAGATGTGTCTAAGATTAGGTGGATGTTGAAAAACTAATCTAGGTTTGGTGGGGAATATTGATCTTGTGTCTGGGTCAGATTGGAGAATGTGGAAATTAGAGTATAGGATTTGTTTGACCTTGATTAGTTTAAGATGGAACTGGGTGATTAGAACCGGTGGGTTGGGATTAATGTTGGAGGTTTGAGTGTGTAAGGATGCACGGCGAATCTGTGTGGTTACAAGGTTAGATGGGTAGCCTCGATTGACTAGAGCCTCATGGAGACGTTGGTTGTAAGTTTCAGCAGCAGAGGTGGTGGAATTCAGGCGTTGTCGTCTGAGGGCAAGGGAGAAAGGAATCGCTTTCTTGGTGTGGTAAGGATGGGAACTTGAGTAGTGTAAATACTGCATACGGTTGGTGGGTTTTATGTGAACGGAAGTGGTCAGAGTGTTGTTTTCTAAAGTCATGTCCACGTCAAGGAATGTGACTCTTTTGTCGGAAATAGACCAAGTGAACTGGACAACACGGAATTGGTTCAGTTGTTCTCGGAATGTCTTGAGACATGGTAAAACTGGGGCACGCCCCTGTTTTAGCCCTCTCTTACTCCGGTTCTAAAGCTACTACAGACAAGTAGTGTAAGGTAGAAGGTTAGTGTAAGATATAAAAAAAGGCATGAAATTTACGACAAGGAGACAGGAATATTGCGAAGCAACTATTTTAAAAGTTGTGACTACCTTCTTAATTTGTAACTATATTTTCTCGCGCAGAGTTCATTATCCAACGAAAATGACTTAACCTTGAGCACCACCTACTTAGGTATAAGGTTATTTTGGTCGAATTATGATCGTTACTAGTAGTTTGACTTTTAGTAAACTACCAGGAGATTATCTGAAAATAAATCTTTAATATACTTGAAGTTTTCACTCATATCAATAAACTTATCTATAACCTTCTAAATTCATTTTCTTAATTTTCCATAAACCTAAGTTCCATTCATCATTGTTTCAAATTTTTCTGTTGTACATAAAGAATGCAACCAGTAAGTCAGGCGAGCTTGAAAACGTTATAAATAGCAAATAGTTTTATGTATTTACGTTTTACTTCCATGAACCGAAAGTATATATATGAGAATTTATCTTAATCAACTCACACAATGAAAACAAAGTTTCATTTTCGTAAAATATATTTCTTTAAGTCTCAATCTCATTGGGTTTTCCCACCTTTTTCGTTTTACATCAATTATTCAAAATTCAGTGCAGGTTAACAAAATGTAACTTTCACAGACCAAAATTCGTTTCGTACTTCAATAATGAGTACAATTAGTTGTAACTAAATGGTAGTAATAACTTCAGGATTGTGTGCAGACACTTTTGGGACATTATTCTGAGGTTACTAGTAGCATTTTTAAAAACTAATTGTACCCATTATTGAATTACGAAATGAACTTTGAGCCGTGCAAGTTACATTTTGTTTACCTTCACTGAATTTTGAATAATTGATATAAAACTAAAGAGGCGAGAAAAACCACTGAGATTGAGCCTTAAGCTGAATATCATTTCTTTCTATGCATTTGGTATGCCTGCTGTGGAGTTTTGTAGGGTTGGTCTCTCTCACTGTTCCAACATTCCTCGATATTTCTAGTCTTCTCACAGTAACGTTTTTTTAATGTTCATCAAAATTAAAATTATATTTGAAATTTTGAACTCATAGACAATATGAAACGGTACAGCTGACGTTATTACTTCAAAAAATATACCGTCACTTCTAGATTTCCATTTCGTACTCTGCCAGTCAAGCCCTATGTTAATCACTATCCACAATTAAAATATTTCCACAATATTCCGTCCAGTCTACTTAACTCGTTGAGTGGGTTAAAGGATTAAAACGATTCCCTGAACATAGTGACCTTAAACTTTTTATTGCGAACATAATTAAAATGACAGTATGCCAAAGAGTGAAAAATGAACAATGAAAGAGAAAGAAATCCAACGATGAAAAGAGAAAATTATTAACATTTTCCGATGTGCACTTTAGTCCATTTAAGGTCAGTTCTAAAATCGACCGCTAAACTTCTAGTCAGCGCTAAGTTGAGGCCAAGTCTGATTTTGGCCAATGAGAGTACGCAAAATGAGAATTGGCCTCAACTTAGCGCTGACTAGAAGTTTAGCGGTTGATTGTAGAACTGACCTTAAGTATTATTGTCAATTTTCAACAAGAAGTAGTCGACTATAGTACTTGTATGGAATCTTCGCCACATCATGTACAAGAGTTTTTCTTGATAGTCCAGCAAACGGATTTATCGCCTTTTCTGAATATATATATTATCTTGTTTTCAGGATACTGTTATCAACGTTAAGTCCACTACTACACTTGCAATGCAAACACCTATTGGTCCACTTTGTTCGCGTTTCGGGACAACCAGACGGGAACTGATCTTACCTAAAGTTCGTGCACTTTTGCGCTCAGTAAGTGAGGACAAGGTGCCAGAACCTGACAACGCCTTGATTAATATGGAGAACTGGATTAAGCACAGAAATAAACTACAAGACAAAGTTTGTAGTAAGTTTCTCTTTATTTTTCCTAAGAGTAATTCTCAGTTGTGGTAATATTATTGTTTTGTCTTTTTACAGCATAGAATCTGAGGTAAATCATTTTAATATGATGAATAAATGTGTACAAATGGACATAAAAATGACATTATTTTATAATAATTTAATATTTCTATATTTTAAAAATAATACATTTCTAATTGGTACTTATCGGCCTTGATATAATGAGATTTTCTCTCATTCCTAACGTTTCGAGAGCTAATGTTGCTCTCACGATCACAGAAAAAAAAAACCCGCCTAGATGTTTGTTTTTGGAAGAATATCAGGCAGTGAAATAAAGCTTAAGAAAACAAAGAAAAGAAAAAGCACTCGTACTTAACGTGACTTGGACTTCTATAAAGGCGAAACAGTGGAGCCAGACACGAGACTAATGAAGGGGTCAAAATTGACATGGTAAATAACCAAAGGTGAAATACTGCGTCTGCTGGTTAAATTGCTATAACCTACAGTATCTGTGAATCAACGGTAACAGATGTGAAGGAAACCGGTAGTGTTAGAAGTTTCATGAGTATATGGTACTGTGGGGGTTAATCTAACTATGACAATGGGTGGTACTTATTGGGGGAAGGGGGAGCCTTAGGGACAGGACCATGGCTGGGAGAGTATGTTTTCTGAAAAAGTTACCAAACTTTATGTAGACATGCACACTCTGTGTTAAGAATAGGTTGTTTTTTTTTGTGGAAATATTGAAACAAGCTTCTTTTACAGAACAATCTGTTATTTTTTCGCTTTATATAGGAGTTGTGAGGATTTGATACTGTGATTCTTATTACGTAAATGTTTGGAGTTGGAGAGGCCAGAAACTGGGTTTTCGGAACGTGCGTCTTTGGCATATTCAATTATATGTACAGTTAGGGATCTTTTTTTGTGATCATGAGACCAACATTAGAAGTGAGAGATAATTTCATCAATTAAAGACTACTTATCAACGCCGGTAAGTGCAAATTAGCATTCGTTTAGTCTTCAGCGCATCATGCCTTTCTTTAATAGATTTCTAATTCAGATTCATCATATTTAACTTTCGCAACAAGAAGCAAATCGGAAAGGATAAAATTTAAGGAAAATGGGTTCTATATAACATCGCTCAAGTGTAAAGTGTGGTTACTTTCCCCACAAAGTCCAAAAGTGCTTTCTCCTCCCCCCTAACCCCAAGAAGAAGATGACCATCTACAATCTAAAGGAAGATGAAGAGGAGTGAAGAAGAAATTACAAGGGATACAAGCAAGAGAAGGGATCCTAAATAAGGAAGGTAGGCGAAAAATCCTTGTGGGAAATTTTCAACATTACTACGCACACCTATCCTTATTCGTATTTCATCCTCTCCTTTCAGACAAAAAGAAGTAGATGGCTAGAAGAAGATGCCAATCAAGTCTGTGTGTGTGATGTCACGTGTTGTCTGTGTTGTCTATATGTGTATATATGTTTTTTTGTTTTTTTTTTTTTTTGTAATAAAGGATCCTCCCCTCCCATGCAAATTTTCCAAGTTTGAGGAACAGAGATCAGGAGAACATTCTGGACGCCTGGTCAAAAGGCCGTCCCACAACACCAGCTGTCTCGTACAGGTGGAACATAGGAGCTTTTTGGAATGTCGGAACTCCGGTAATCTAAGAATCTCTAGGGACAAGCCTGCCCCAAGGTGAGGAGTACAAAGATGTACGTGTTGCACGACCTTGAAAGTTCACACCTCAGCTTGTGCAAAGTATGCGAAGAGGCAGGGGTGAGGTGGGTCCCTAAACGTAAAAAAAAAAAAAAAAAAAATGTAAAACGCAAAATGAAATTGCAATTGAGTTTCTGCATCTCAAGTAGCATACTCATGTGGAAAAGACGTCATTTTTTGGTCGAAAAGTCAAAATCACGTCAGTGTAATGAAATCTACGTTGCTATTATGTGACATTTTTGTCTTTTAACTGACGTAATCCTGTGATGTCTCATCCCCTAGTTTTTGACGACATACTATGATTATATCTCGTTTTCGATAGTGACTGCTTGATCCTGTCCAATGTGGTTGGAGTGAAACAGTGAACTTGTCAGATTCAATTGTTTTGTATTTGTGCAATTGTTTTCTAAAATGCGGTTAAATATGCAAAAGTGCCAGGATCAACGATTGTTTTGGGACATATTGGTTCATTTATATGCTTATTTGAAACGAATACCTACAGAAACGAGCTGTCACTGGAGGGATTTTACACACGTCATTTGATTTGTGACATTTGCCCGTCATTTCGACAGCTCTCGCGTTAAATTTTGACCGAAAACTGACGTCATTTTAACGTGAGTGTGCTGCTTGAGATTGAAGGTCAGTTCCAGAAAATGGAAGCTAGGATGCGAGAAATTGTGCTCTACTTCCGGGTGTTTTCTATTACCATGTATCTCATATACCCACACATATAGTGAAACTTTTAATTATTATATGATGAATTTAAATTGGAAATTCAATACTGACATGAGAATAATACGCCGAGAGAGTACAGACATGAAACGAAAGTTGCACATAATATGCTATTAAAATTATGCGCCAAGCGTACGCTGAATACATTAAAACAGATATTTCTGAATACAATAATATAGGTTCTGAAAATAGTACTAAAACCATGTGGGATTCTCAACAAAGAAATAGGCAAACATGAGACTTTCTATAAAAGCGCTGTTAAAAATTAATGCTAAAATCATTATGCATCTAAAAGAAACTGCTGAACATTTCAACATGAATTTTCTTATCATAAAGAAAAACTTGCTTCAGAAGCGAAGCAGATACATTTTAAGAATAATAGTTGTAACCAAGTATCCCTGATATCAAAAATACTTTGGTTCAGATGAATTGCCCAGACTGCCTAGACACTTAGTGAAAACATGTGCGCAAATATTAGTGACTACTCACAGGGATTGAAAAAGTATCCTTTAGTCAAGGAATATTTCCCGAAACGTGCAATTTTAAGACCCATGAATAAAAGTAGTCCAGCAGTGATTACGAAGTAGAAAAATTCCGACAATATTTGAAACTCTAATATAAATAAAATTCAAATATTTTAAAAATCCAATAGTATAATAATAAAAACATCCCAGCATGGTACTATTGTAATTTGAATTTTTGTTTTATCTATGGCCTTTAGACATCTAAGGCTCAGGCCGGGATATGGGAGGGAAAAGGATGCGGGAAGGTGTCCGCCGGGGCCTAAGTTGAAGGTACCATTTGCCTGATGTGACTAAGGAAAAGCCTTGGAAAAAAAAAGCTCAGTCAGGATGGTCGGCCGCTGGGATAGAACCAGGTTTTATTGAAAAATAGATGGGCAAACACTGCACTTTAGACTTTTCTAAAAGAAATAATACACTACATGGATAAAATAAAGTCTCCTATTGGTATATTTTGTGACTTGAGTAAACCTTTCGATTGTGTTGAACACAAAATTTGACTTCATAAATTCTATCGTTATGGAGCTAGAGGTGCTTCATATAACTGGTTTTGGCATGTAATATGTTTTCTACTAAAATAAATATTTTTTTATTATTTTTGAACATTCAGCATTTTCCAGCTACATGTTTCAACTGCTGCTACGAACATAAACTTCTTTATACTCAGTCACAATCAAACTATTTATTGTACATCAAATTCATTTAGAAGATAATCTGACGCATCATGAAACAGATGTGATAATATTATTTCCTTATCTCTTGTCTCAAACTCCCTTTTAGTAGTTCTTTCAACTTACTCGATAATTTATGGAATACTTTAAGACCCAGGTGCTAAATATTTTTGTGTTTTCCTAAGTATTATATTTTCTATGCAAATGCTGTTGGCAACTGTAATTTTGTAGGGATATTATTTTGATTGTTTTTCTGAAGTATTTCGTATTAATTATACATATATTGATACATACAAATATATACATATGCCAAACACATTCAACTGTCTCGTCATATCAGTGGAGAACGTGCAGGAACAATCTGTATTAAATGGTCTAGATGAAGTTGTCATCTTGTGGATGCTACCTAGTCACCTCCTTCTCGAGCTCGCCGAATGTCATTCATCGCTTTTGTGACAGGTTTCATCCTATCAAATATATATCAATAAGCATAGCATCTATCTAAACGGATCAAACACAGCACTGTAGATATCTGGTGTGAAAGTATTCAGATAGTTCTATGGAAAACATACACCACAGAATCATCGTTCTTTAGAAGACAGTAAAGAGAAAGATAGATCCATCATACGTTATTGGCGCCCGAACAAGGACATTATGAATCGCTTTTCTTCAAGAATGTCAAAGATTAAGAACCTTTTTGAAAGGTATCAGTTAGAAATGCAAAAATGTCTAATATTGAGGAGTCGGTGCATATTAAAAGGCATTTTAATTTTAAAGTTGAAGTTCATGCTAGTAATTTTACCCAACTTCAGTATTGTAGTGGTTACAGTAGCGAACTTTGAATCGCTTGCAGAGGCAGGTTCGAGTCCAGCTGTCGACCATACTATCTGAGACTTTCCAGCGTTTCCGGTGTGGTTCTTAACACAAATATCTTGGCTGTTACCTACTCTGGATGAGTGATTAACGTGGGATTATCCTTGCTACATGTGACGGGTTTAGCCCATAGATGTCTGTCTGACCCATAAATGTAAGTTTTGAAAAATATTGGCAATGTTTGTGATCTAATTAATTTATCTAGGTTATCATTAATGAGTCGCCGTGGCTCAGACGGTAACGTGTCTTACTACGAATCGGGCGTCCCGGGTTCAAATTCCGGCCAGGACACTGGAGAATTTTCTCTCAGTGTTCCCATGCCTGGCGCTCTGAGGTGCACTCAGCCTGAGTACCAGAATGTCCTTGGTATTCCTGGGCGCCTTGGGAAGGTAAAGGCGGTCGAGTGTGGGACTGACAACCCCACCTCTCATCGTACCGTAGGTTAAGAAAATGTGGATCGCTACCTCCACATCCCCCATGAACCGTTCACGGCGCGTGCGTATCGCACAGGGGATAGCTTTACCTTTTTTATCATTACTGTATTAACAATTACTGCAAGGTAACAAGTTTTATGAGGTATTTCAATGAAAATTCTTTGAATTGAGTTAAACTGTACTACGGAACTGCATTTGGAAGTGAATATTACCTTCATTAGTATTTAGGATACTTATAATAGCTCGACCTGAGCCAAAGTTACCTAAAGACCTTAAAAATAAAATTCAAATTGAAATTCAACTTCTAATAATTTGAGTGCTTTACAAACTATTGCATAGAGTACTGGTTTGACCAACACCACTATTGTTTAATAATCACACAAACACCCAAACCGACGACCTAAAGAATATTTTACACAATTATGGACAGGATAGGATAACATACTTCGAAGCCGCCACTGTTTCTAGCTCAGACATTAAACTATTTGTACTGTCACGCCAGGGTCATTGCCTCAACACGGAAGAAATTCCTGTAATTCCGCTTTTGACATAAATACAGCGACAGCAAAGGAGAAGGGAGGAGAGAGGTTAGCGAGAGTCTACCGAGTGGAGTTGGGAGAGATCGCTGCATTGCTCGAGTTAGGCAGGTCTTGCTGTTCGTAATCTACCCGTCCAGCCAAAGCCTGGGAAGGCTTTGGGCGCCATAGAGCCAGTCATTCTATGTGACAGAATGAATTGGGCGTCACTTTGGAACTAGCGAGCTAGCTGGTTCTTGCATGGTTTGAGCCTTGTCGGAATTTGAGAACGTCGGAGTTAGCGACCCCTGTCTGAGCCCTCTATCTGGTAAGTGGAACTCTTGATAGGAAATTCATTGTCGCTGGTGGGACTCGTTCCGTCTGTTTTCCCATGATTAGTGTTCAGTCCTACGGTTAATAAACCCACCTTTTTTATAAGAGTTGAGATTATTATTCCAATTTGTTCCTAGTGTCAATTCCCCATTTATATCTATCTTTCAGCTACGCTGTCCCAGAATATCCTACCAGGTGTTTGTCGCTTCAAGGTAAGGTTTTCCTCAGGTTCACTAGACGAACACTGGGAAGGATATTCATCTTTTTGCTCCTGGTTGGTTGGAGGCCACATGGTAATTCGTACATTACCGGAGTATTCTCTCGGTATTCGCCTCCCTTGGTAAAGGATTGCCTCAGTCACACCAGGCGAATGCTTGGATGGTACTCTGACTTAAGAGACAGGAAGTCTTAAGTCTATACTATTTACTGAAGAAGGCTAATATTTATCGAGCTCTTTAATCATATTATTTTCTTCTGATTCGAAACATTTTTACATGAGTTTTATTATTTCTTCCCCAGAGAAGTTGAAAGCCAAAGAGGCGCGCTTCTTGGTGATGAATCGATTTGAAGAAGTTTTCGAGATCAATAAAGAAAAAGAAGAACTTGAGCGCACAAAATATGTATTTCCGTCTGAGAAAGCCCGTGTAAGTATTTAAAGGTATTGATAGGATATAATAATAACAATAGACCTATAAGTGACTGCCACCAACCTTTAAACAGTTGGACTCTTGGAGTCTCTTGTGACTTATGCTGTGTGTCGATACAATATTAAACAAATGTATATGACGCGATTTGTAAAAACGTTTGATATACTTCTTACAAAATTTCGTATTCATTATGAAGAATTGTTGCTACGTTGAGTGTACCAAGCGCATGCACACAAATAATCTTGATTAGAGAGATATTGTTCAGTATTGGTAGAAGTGTTAGCTACTATGGTCATGGTAATTATGACAAAATATTATTCGTGTACATACACTAAGAGATTTTCACATCCCCACTTCTAAAAGGTTTACGTTTAATAGCGATAGAAACTCTAAAAAATCTTTACTTATATCTCTTAATCTTGATTTTACACCTTCTAGGGATGATCATACTGGAAAACAGCTTTTTATGAAGTACCAGCTGGTTCAGATTAGCGATAGATTAAGAAAGGAAAACGCAAATCCATACTTGGGAATAATCTCAAACGATCATACGCATATCGACTCATATGTGACTCATACTACGTCTTTACTCAGTTCGAAGTCTACAGGGTAGCAAAAGACCATGTCTTACCTTTACCTTAGTAGGGCCCACACCTGTAGTGCGGAATCGCAATTCCTGAAATAAAGACGACGAACACAACGAATAACGGCCGCAACTCAATCTAAACGTCGTGTCATAACGCAAAATGCAAGTAATATCAATTCACTTAAATCACATACTGGAGTCACTTCATATGTCAACGCAGAATAAGCAGTAATTCAATATATAGTTCCTTTCCCAAGATGTCACATCTCAGCTGGAAAAGAACCCTACCACTGGCCTACGGATTTATGAACCCACCTAATCTAATTAAAAACGCATCACTCAAAACGATAGGTTTACCGAAACAGAGAAATAATTTAGTATCGATTGCTGTCAAACTTCAAGTAATGATTCGTAGTTAAATTCAGATGAATATCATGGCAAACATTAAATAAATCACTGCACATCATAAATATTATTATACACTGTATGTGGATTATCAACTAATACCTTAATTCATACCTAGTTAACTGAGAGGTTTTCTATACTACGTTCATTGAACAGAAGCACAAGATTGTTCGAAGAGATATAAAAATTTCAAAATTTCAATTTATTCATTTGAATTTACATAATGTAAGCTTTCGGAGTTGAGAATTTCATAAAATCAGAACAGAATTACTACTGTGCTGTAGGAAGCAAACAAATTTGTATCTTCTATCTTTTACACATTGTGAATTAATTAAGGCGAAACGAAAGTTGATTTGTCAGATATAAATGTCCATAATTTCCCTAATAAATAATGAATTTCACTGAAATTTTTACAAGTTAGTCCCAAAATATTGTTAATCAATTTAGAAAAGTTTTACTACATAATTACTTACATAAATGAAGTTATTGTCCAAAATATACCTTAACGAAAGAAACAAGTTGGCCTTACAATAGGCGGGACGTCATTACAGATGCTTACTACGTTATACAATTGACGCTCTGAATAAATCTTGAATATGCAAAAATAATTTATAAAAGTGACTATTGAACGGAGAATAGTGGCTGGAGTGGAAACCAAAATTAAGTAAGCATGTCGAATTAATAAATTTACAATTAACGTCAAAATTTCATCGAAAAACTGTACGCAAAATTGGTTGAACAAACATGTCGTTAATTTGACTAATAATGGAGATATACGGTAGCTGTTTACATTGCTAACCGGGAATTTCAAAAGGATTTGGAAACTGGAAACGAAAAATTAGGCATATGATTATTAGAATCTAACGCTCCGATATTTGAAATGCAGAAATTCGGTCAATAGCGGCCCTATACTGAAATTTAGAACATATTATACATTATGACAAATAATCTCAAAACAAAATAAATAATTTTATTGACGTGAAATTTCGAAGTAAACTTGTTGAGATGAACTTTCTTGTTAGCACTTGTATCGGTATTATTCTTGTTACGACTATTAATATATTTCACCGGCATGGACGAAATGATGTCGGAATATTCTTCTAATTACTAAAATTTTCATATATAGTTACCAATTGCAGGTGGGGCTCTGGAATTACAAATGACGGAAAGTCCAGACATCCATCCTTCTGGTTGGTAAAATTGGAACTGACACTAACATGGCGAGAAGAGCAGTTCTCCCATCAAACGAAGAAGAAAGCTGATTCACACCAATCAGCAAGAAACACGGAGCCAAGCATTGACTAGGATCCAATCAAAAACAAGCACTAGATCCAAGTCAATGCTGCGTGACTAACAAAAACCTGAATAGATAGCGACGGAAAACCAAAGCAAAAATAAAACGAAACACACTCAAAGCGTGACTAAAACCAAACAAAGAGAATAAGCTAAGGAGAGCACGAAGGGAAACAGCGTGTACTAAGAAAATAAAAGGGGGAGAAAATAAAAATGGAACAGCAACTAGGCTGTTACAGTATTTTATATTCACATACATTTAATTGTGTAAATCTTCGCAGAAATATGTACGTAAAATTAGGTTAGAATATCCTCGCTCACGTTTACTAATAAGTTAAAAGTCTAGTTTCAGCAATATACCATATGCATTTAGTTCTGTGCTGTATGACATAGCCAAAAAAGTTGAATCTCAATTTCCGAAAGCACGGAGACAGATATTTCGCAATGCAACAACACCTTATACATGTTTTTCATTTACCTTCACTTTTCACATTTTATTTACATTTTCAAACACATATACAACTTGTATACATTAAAAAACACATTGTCACACTGTAAATTGGTTATTGGCCTGATGAAGTTCTCTGGAGGGGGGGCAAAAGTGCTTCGCGAGAGGATATTTTCCTTTAATAGAGGACAGAAAGATTGTTAATTTAAAAGAAACGTATTATTATTACTTCATGTTGTCCTCCTTGCGTAATATAACATTATTTAATAAATATAATTTATTTCCATATTACTTGTAGTAATATCTCTATTAAATTGCTTCTCTTATATAGTATCTACTAGTGATGTGTCCACAAAATAATGTCCTTTTCAGACTGTTATCCTATTCTTTCTTCTATAGGAAGACATCAACTTTTTTAAGCTTCCCATGATTTCGAAGAATGTTGCTTCTGGAGCAAGTCTTATTTGCGGAATACTTACGGAGACTGAAAAAGGAAAACCACCTGATTTAGAATATGTAAAAACTCCCGCACCTGTACTGAAAGAGCAAGGTTTGAGTACATTATTTTATTTTGTCAATCATATTAAAATAGTTATCAATCTAAACTTCTTTCAATGGCTTGAGCGTTTTCAAAGAACAAATTCAGACATTTTGAAAGTTTGCTATAGAAGGAAATTGATAACAAATAAATATAAACCCTTGTACTCTAGGGTTTACTCTGTAGATATTCTCTGTTGAATGTGGCGTAGTCGGTAGAGCTAATCTGTGTTTATTCCCAACTATCATGTAGTATATAAACTGAAACGTAGAATAACTTTGGTGGGCTCACTAAATATACCAAGCTAAAGGCGGGAGAAAATAAACCCCTTCTATGGGCTATACGTAGCAAGGAGATTTTCTGTGCCGGAGTGAAATAAGTTGTTTGAAGACAAATAATACGAGGAAACTTCTTCATAAAAATATGATTATATTTTTCACCTCGTTTTAAGTCAATGAATATTTCTTGTTTCGATACATTTCAACTTCCATAGGTTATGTTAACGTTAAATAGATATACGGTACTTAACCAAATCCAAATCTGCCATAGAATCCCGGTTCGAGAATAGATCACTGCTTAGTACATTTCCTAATTTAAAAAAAAAAACAGTGGCGTAACAGGCCTATAGGCCCTGAGCCTGCCCCAACGAAATCTGTCAGTGTTTGGTGGAACTACGTCCACCTGAGTAACGGCTGTGTGGTTAGCATTGCGCGTACCTAACCATGAACAGGCGTATCAGGGGCTTACCAGACCGAGTATGACCGTCACGCCTTTATTCACATGACTCCCCAATTTGCCTCACGACGCTGGGTGGACGCCGATAAATGGGACTCCAGCCGGGAATTGAACCCGGGACCACGCGGACATGAGTCCAACGTTCTAACCACTAGACTGTGGAGCCCCTACATTTTCTAATAAGTGTACTTTTATGTGCTAATAATTATGTAGTTATGTTACATAATTATTAGCATATGGAACATCAAATAAAGTTTGTATAAACGGAACAGTTACAGTTTGCAATGAACATAGTTATATATCTTCTTTCATCGTTTGAAAGTAAATTCATTATTTTATAGTTATCGAGTCAATTTGAATTTATTTTATAGCCTTTAGGCATGTTAGGCTCAGGCCGGGATATAGTCTGACGTGTCTTATATCATAATTGTACTCATTTGTACACAATATGATCTACAAGACAAAGAAATAAAGTAAAGTAAAGTAAAATAATAGTAGAGAAAAGGATGTTGGAACATAGTAGGTCAGGGCCTAGTTAGTAGGTATTATCACGGTATTTGCCTGGTATGACCGAGGAAGAAACCTGGAAAAACCTCAGTTAAGATGGGCAGCCACTGGATCGTTTCCAGGCCCTTTCTATATGAAGTGCTGTTTATCTCTCGTATTTGCACATAACTACGTCAATAACATTGTCTTAATGGGAGAATATTATAAAACATTAAACAACCATATCACGCTTCACTATGTAATCAAAGACGTTCAAAATGCCAATATTTCAAAATTATTTTGTAACGCTTGGAGTATAGAGACTATACAACAGATAATAATTACTTATTCACTAAGAAAATAGATACTAAACCAAGTCTTGGTACAATATGTTCTCCTTAGTTTCTAACTTCAATTGTATTGCTCGTTAACAAGAAGCAGAAGTGTACGACAAACAAAAAACACCCACTGACTCTCCTCCTCCCTTTATTCAGAGGCATTGTCAGAAAGTCGAACCCCCCTCCCCCCCACGTCGTGTGGCAGAAGAAAAAGCAAAAGAAAAACATTCTAGCCCTGTCTCTCCCTCCCTCCATATCACTCAAGCTCACAAAGACAAGGACAGGCTACAGAAAAAAAGTGATGTGTTTGTAAACAGGTATCGTCTTTTCCAGCTTCTATTCAACAAGAAATAGAAATTCCGAACAGGAAAAAAATTCAGGTATAACCAATGACATTAATAATTTAAACATTTTATGTCACAATGAGCAAAGCCTCCAAAATAAACTGGAGTTCTTTGATGTCTTGTTGCAAGATGACCTCGCACATGTACATCTGTGAACATTGGATGAGTGAAGACGTTATTAAAATGGTATATTTCAACAGTTTTAACCTTGTTACCAATTTTTTCAGAAAATTAAAGAAACATGGTGGTAAAGCGGTTTTTGCCCACTACTCTCTGAATGCTGAAACATTGGAAGTTAGAAACTATTGTACTGAAATGCATGTAGAGGTAGCTGCTGTAAAAATTACAGAAAGTAAATTTGCATAGTTTGTATATATATCAGGTGATTTCAGCATATTTTTAAGGCAGTTTCAATCTTTGTTACATTAGGTTTGTAAAAAAAAAACTTAAGTTATTGTTTGTGATGATAAAAAAGGTAAAGCTATCCCGTGTGCGATACGCACGCGCCGTTAACGGCGCATGGGGGATGTGGAGGTAGCGCTCCACATTTTCTTGACCTACGGTACGAAGTGAGGTGGTGTGGTTAGTCCCATGCTCGACCGCCGTTACCTCCCCAAGGTGCCCAGGAGTACCAAGGACACTCCGGTACTCAATTTGATAGGAGGCTGAGTGCACCTCAGAGCGCCAGGCGTGGGAATGCAGCGAGAGAATTCTCCAGTGTCCTGGCCGGGATTTAAACCCGGGCCGCCCGATTCGTAGTCAGACGCGCTACCGCCTGAGCCACGCCGACTCATATTTGCGGTGATATAATGGTATAAATGTAAATTAGCTTATGGCTTCAAATGAAAAGACGGATCTCGAAAATATATTAGGTAGATACAACTTACAAGCTACAGTAATATGTTCCGACAAGAGGTGAAAAATCTGCCCTAGACCAAACTATAATTGGGAGAAACAAAACAGGTTTTAGTTTCAAACCATAAAGAGCTCTTGTTTTCTATTGATATGAATACAAAATTATTTTCTTCTAAACACAGAACAATAACTCGTAGGTCGTTTTCGAAAGTGAACATTTAATATCTTTGTTACTTATTGTCACGCGAGTCATGGTCTGAAATATATAGTGTCAAAGACACAGACAAAAAATTTAATCTTTTATGGAAACGTTTTTATATTATTTTAATATAGCTTTCCCGCGTCGTTCTTTGAAAATAAACAATGATAAAAATAAAGACTGGGTATCGCTAGGGATCAAAATTTCAGAGCAGAAACTATTTCATTACAACAAACTAAAACGACATTCCACTAACTTATCAAATAAGGTACTTGATTACATAAATGTTTATTAAAAAAAATTCCTTTCGACAGGCCTACAGGCTGAGGTAGTTCCTGAAGTTTTTTTTTTTCAAAAATTAAAATCTCGCCTTATATGAGCGCTGTCGAGAAACTAGTTATTGATTTATAGATTAATCATCTTTTCATAGATTTTTCAATTTTGTTTCTTTGTTCTCTTTTTCTCCTTCATCTTCATTATTATTATTATTCCCGCCCCCATCTGATTATTTATCCTCTTATTCCTTTAGGAAGCCTCTTACCTACTCCTAGTAACCTATGCACTTTTTTCTCCATCTGGTGTTTTCTTCGACCCATCTAGTCATTTGCCCTCCTCCATAAACTGGCCACACTGTTACTCAGCATCTGTTGGCAACATGGTGTCTTAGCACAAGTCCCGCACCAGTCTGCTCTGTCCTTTTTCTTTCCTACCATGTGAAAACGCTTTTGCGAAACGTTGCCACTTTTCTATTGTGTTGGTGGCAATGTTTCGCCAAAGACTTGGTTGCGACACAGAAACAAAAAGAAGATAGCGAAGAGGGATGATGAGGAGTGGGTATGTTGTGATGAGGAATTATTGCATATATTAAATATAGTGATGAAAATAGATTCAGTTCCGATATCTGATCAAGCTTGACTAGCAGTGTGGCAGTCTTTGTTCAGTTTTTCTATTCATTTTTTGCTTGCAGTGGTGGAGGGAACATGAAGTTGTGTTCGTTTTTCTGTGTAAAAGTTTGGGTAGAGTTGTTCGATTTTGAAATTGGGAAATCGAAATTCAATTTTTCATAAATTCAAACCGGTTTTTTTATTTCAAAAATCGAATTTTCAATAAATATTGAAATCGATATTTTTTATTTGATTTCGGAAAATATTTAAATCAAGAAATCAGAGACATTTTAAGCTGGAAAATCGAAAACGATTTAAATTTAAAAGAAATTGAAAAATCAAGAACTTATTGGGGCTGAGCTACTTCTCCAAAATATCATATTTAGTTGGACATCCAGCACATGATTTCGTAGTGAACCCGGTACAGTGAGGACTTTATAAACGCCGTGGGCACGCTACCCGACCACTTGGCATTCCAGCATCTCAGTTGTTGGTGCATCTGAATACAGATCGTCCAACTGTCTGCCGCATCCGTTTTAGTCTCCATCCCCCGTGGTCACTTGTTCGTCCACGGACTGATATCTCTTTGTCAACTTTAAAGAAATCGGAGACATATATGATTGAATTCCAGCAACGTTTTCATGTGCTGCAGAGTCAGTACCCGAATTTTATCGCTGATTTTACAGGTGGGTCCAAATCAGAAGAATCTGTTGGGTGCGCGTTTGTTATAGATGGGAAAGCTCGCCAATTTCGTCTTAATCCCAAAGACAGCATTTTTACTGCTGAGCTATATGTTCTTTTAAAGGCTTTTGATTTTAGTCATGTTCGTGGTTTCAATCGCATTCTTGTTTGTACAGATTCGCTCAGTGTTGTTCAAAGCCTCGAAAATATATATTCTAAGCATCCGATCGTGCAAGATATCCTATCTAAGACACATGCCATCTGCTCTACTGGTGGTGAGGTTGTCTTTTCCTGGATACCAAGTCATGTATCCAAGGTAATGAACTGGCAGACGAAGCTGCTCGTGAGACCTCTTTAGGAGCTAACATTGATATCCAACATGTCCCATTTCAGGACATGTTGATATATTATAGACAGGTTACACAGAATGAATGGCAGCGACGATGGGTTGACGTTGTTTTTAATAAATTGAAAGAAATTAAGGTAACTGTTGCTCCATGAGAATCATCTTGCCGAGACAGTAGGCGTGAGGAAGTACTTTCATGTCGTCTACGTATAGGACACAGCCGCATGACTCATGGATATCTGTTGCGACGTTTGGACCCTCCGCATTGTAGTGAATGCAATGGAATTTTAAGTATTCGTCACGTCCTCTTAAATTGTCCAGGATATAGTCATCTCACACAACGTTATAACATCCCCAATGACATGGCGTCATTGTTAGGAGATGAACCAGGTATGTTGCGGAGAGTTTTTATGTATGTTCGAGAAACATATTTATCTTCGTCTATTTGAGATAATAATGACCCTTAGCTGTTAAGTTTTATGTGGTATTATTGTTTTATTTTATAAATGTCCATTTACAGCCTCCACACTTTAAAACTCTTTATGCTAAAGACTCTATACATATTTAGTTTTTATTAACCGTCATACTAGCCATTTACACGAGTATTTTATGTTTCTGAAGACCTTTTCAGTTCTTCAGATCTTTAGTTTTTATATTCTTTTAATTAATTAACAGACACATATTGATGTGACAAAGATAAGGGGCTTCTCCCGTATCGGGACGGGCATAAGCCATGATGCTGTTACCGCCCATAAAATTCATTTTATCATTTTTTTATTTTATCAAAAACTTATTTCTCGTCATTGGAAATTGGTTTATCACTGCAAATGTTATTACTTCAACATACAACAGTTTATCATCTATTGTATGAAATTTAATATCAATACTTATTTCTTTATGTATTTACATAATTATCTACAATAAATGAGTTAAAGACGTACGACAAAACATATTTTGTGGACGCTAACATTGCAAACGTTTTGTCTGAACGATTTACTTGATAGTCTGGACCGGGCTTTACATAAATCTTAAGAATTGTAAATATTCAGGGATCAAATTACATGCGGGTACCATAATTGTTTATTTTCAGGTATTGGTTGGGATATCAAACCGAAAAAGAAATGGCCACGCTCAAAGTTCCTAGTTCAGAGACAAGTTGAGAAGAGAGAAAAACTGAAAACCGTTGTAGAACATAGACCGGTAAGGATATTATACTGCTAGAGTGAGTTATGGGCAACTAAATTTCAATTAATAACTCTCAACAACGGCTTCACATTTCCTGATTTGTGTACATGTGTTAATTAGTTAATTAAGAATCACATTTCAATTACTAAACAAAATAGCTAATGTTTGTTTATTTCTTTTGTCAACTATTAATTACAGCAAACAACATAGTAGTGTCGTAAGAAGCGTAATTAATGTATTCAGACATCATTGATATCTTATAAAATATATGCATACATCCCTATTTTTACTGTGAATTTGAATTTATTTAGGGTCTTTAGGCATCTCAGGCTCAGGTTTGTATAGGGTGGGGAGAGGATGTTAGAAGATAGTAGGCCAGAACCAAGTTAGTTGGTACAATCAAGGCATTTGCCTGGTATGACAGAGGAAAAATCAAGAATCAGTCAGGATGGGTAGTCGCTGGGATCGTTCCCAGAACCTTCACTATTTACACATTTTCCCTTTCGTCTAAATTATAAGCTATTGTCTTTGTAAACTAAACTCTGTTCCGCTCCTAACAAATATGTCAACTAAGCAGTTGTATTCTAATATTCTTCTCATAGAAAAAAGTTCCTCCAGTTCCTCTAGTGTGCTCATTTACATATGAGAATTTATTGTCTGGAGCACACAGTTGTCTTGTGTACGTAATTTGCACAAAGGTGCTTGAATATACAGTTCTGATAAGTTCATACTCTTTATGTTAGAAAGCAATATTTTATCAGGGTTCCCACTCACTTGGAAAACTAGGAATAGTCAGGGAATTCAGCTTAGCACTAAAAAGTCCTGGAAAAGTCAGGGAATTTCACTAAAATGTCTGAAAACCTGGAAATTTCTGAGTAGTGACCTGGAAAAGTCAGGGAATTTGATCTTGGCAAATGAGTGGGAACACTGCACTTCTTTATGTTTCATTGTAACTATGAAGCGAGCAAATTCTTTGTCACATAGGGCAGTGCGATTTTGAAATGGTGGACCTGATGAACAAATTTGCAATTCAACTGAAAAAAAATGACAAAACTCTAATTATATTAAAAATGAACCTTTGAAATACACTAAAAAGCACTGCGAGAGTCTGTTATGGGCTGTACCGAAACGTTTAAATGACATATGTACTTTAAAATGGCAGAATATCTATTGATGATGAGAAGCATACTGGACAAACGCCATCAAGAACAACGTCAGAAAACTTTGCTAAAGTTCTTCAGGTCATTCACAAAGAGTATAGACGTAGGAATCTGTCAGCAGATCGTAAAAGACGAACCAAAAATGCAACGTTTGCAGTGAAATTATGCCGAGATTCCTCTGTGAAGACTAGGAGCATAGTTGATTTCTCGTTTGTGATGAGCTAAAGATTGTGCACGAGAAGTCCTGGTTCACCACAATCAGAAATAGCAAGATCAATATAAAATCGATGTAAGATCGATCGATGTAAAATCTTTCTTGTTTTACAGTACGGAATGATCCATAAGCAGTTTCTCCTATGGGTCAGAAGGCCAGTATTCACTTTAGCTATAGAATTTTGAGGAGATTGCATGAAGATGCAATAGCTGAAGAAGGAGCAACAGGAAGTAGTTGTTGCATCATGACAACGCACCACCACACATCTCTTTAAAGTGTAGTATGGTTCGACCTCAAACAGTAATGTCCTGACTCTACTCTCCGTATTCATAGTACTTGGCTCAGTGTTATTTCTTCTTGTTTTTAAAGATACAAATTTAGACTACAATAGAGAGCGAGGCAGAATTGGACAAAGTGGTTGATGCATTAAGAAAGAAAGACCACGAATATGTAGCAGCGGTGCCACGAACGTTGTGTAGCCTTCCAGGAGGACTACGTCGAAGGTTATGGAGGAAGGTAACACCTGAAGTAAGTCTTCCATTGACATTATCTATGCTTTCTTTCATATACTAACCCAGATTTTTAATTTGCTCTAGTTATTTTAAACTATCACTCATTCTAGGAACTGGATGATATTTGCGTAGTAGGAAGAACTCCATCAAAAGACCATGCGGCACCTCTACATGAACTGAAGGAAGCAGGACAGCTTAAAGTACCAACAATACTCGTCATACCTCCGATGGAAACTGATGAGGAAATTTCGTACACAGGTGAAAGATTTGATCCTAATCATTGTGTTCGTCTGAAAGTAAACGATAAATTGCTCGACTCGATTTGCAACTTTGAAAATAAAAAGGTACGTATTGAATTTCCTATTAATATGGTATTTACTATTGTAACTTGGGTGTATGACTAGAAACTTGAAGATTATAGCCTTGTAAGTAGAGATTTGCTGTGAATATTATTTCTTGAGGGTGATATTGATGCTAACATTTATATGATAAACTCAAAGAAGCTTCAAATTCCCCCACTTGGAGCGTAGGACTGCAAGACCGAAAAAATAAATTGATTATATCTGATCATCGTAAAATAGTGGCAACACGTGTATATAATCTTTATAGAACATTTTTCCACTGAATTTCGTACTAAAATTCTGTCGTTTTCTGCATCTAGAAGGCCAGAACTTGATCCCACAAGCTTCTACAATAAATCACTTGTAAATTTCTAAATACATCAAAATATAACCAAACGTTTGCATGGAGTAAAATAAGTAATTTATCGATTTTCATATGGTATTAAATCCTGACAAAGCTTTGTCGGAATTTTAAAAATGAAATTGAGCCATTTGTAAGTACTCTTTAATTACAATTTGGTAGACAATGTGATGCAAAGACTCTTTTCTTACAATATGTCAGTACATGTAATTACAATTTGGTAGACAATGTGATGCAAAGACTCTTTTCTTACAATATGTCAGTACATGTAGAGGGTATGTTCAAAGTCACGATCTATTTGAATTTGAACTTGACTTTACGTATGACCTCTTTAGGCATAATTTTGCCCAGGCCGAGATGGGGGTACATAGAGGATGGAGAAGGTATTGGCCAGGGATTTACTTAAGGTACCATTCCGGCATTCGCCCCATGAAACTGTGGGAAAAACTTGGAAAACCTCAGTTAGAATACAAGGTGTTAACAAAAAAACACGAAAAAAAACTTTGGGAAGTGATGATTCACCTTAAAACGAGAAAAAAGTACCGGTAAAGAAATTCGAAACATGCATAGGTTTGAAGCTACAAGTACATCGTCACAAATGACGTTATATCTTGACAAATAATGACGTAAGCGATATCAGTTTAGTACCTAATAATCTATTTAAGCAATGTTTCTGATGATAAAATACAACTTAGAGGTGTAAATCTCTAAATTTGTCGGTGTTATTATTTAAAACCATGTATAATACGAAGTGGTCACTAACGTTCATTAACATCATCTGACCGACACACCCTTAATACTTATAAACCTTATTCACGGTTTAATGAATGAATGACTTCTCTAATAACTTCTTGAGCATAATCGAATTCTTTCATTCTAGGAAACCATGTGGGAACTCACTTTCGAAGCTAATGAAAAAGAAAAATGTATAAGGACCATAAGGTTTGAAAATATTGGATCAGCGACAATGAAGTTTTGGTGGATTCCGAAGAAAATTAAACCTAGCGTTCCTTATACAAGGATTTGTAAAATTGAGTCAAAGTTTTTCTACGATAAAAACATCAGTAAGTGTTCCTTCTATTCAATTACGTTTCTGTTTTCTGATAAAGGCAGGAACAAGGATAGTGGGTTGGGTGAATGAACTACCGTTAAGCCGGTATAGGCTAACGAGTTTCGAAATTAGTCTTTGGAATCTGCTTTCATATTTCTAGCGCTATTAGTCTTCAATTTTACTAGCGCTACCATTAAACAATGGGTCCTAGAACGTATTTATTGACTTTTAACCACTGTTGTGAAGATACGAATGTTTCCGATGTTCCGAAGGCTAGTCGTGCTTAGGGACAGTGTGAGTGATTGAAACCATGTGTAGCTGTATGTGTCATATATAGCGATAGCGTGTGTAATGAAAGCAAAATGTAGCATCTACAGCTGTGCGAAGCGAGAACGTCCGTGCTGAAAGCCGAGTGTAGTATATAGTTGTATGTGTAATTGTATGTGCTGTGCGTAATGATAGCTTGCGTCAGTTACGTGATGAAAACCGTGTGTAATGTCTACAGCCAAGTGTAGTTATTTGTGCCATGCTTAATGATTGCTTGCGTTATGAAAGCCGTGTGTACTGACTACAGCCATGTGAAACTGTGTGTGTCTTGGTAGTAAATGCGTGCATGTGAAAGTTGTGTGTAATGCAGAGCTCGAAATAGAATTTTTCACGAAACGGAACGCTCTACCTTCGTTAACATGCTATTGTCTCTTTTTGTTTATAATTGGCATAGTGACGAGACGGCACGGAAGGTTCCAGGTATTCACGAACCGGGGGACGACGTTCCGGTTTGCTCCAGTTCATTTCGAACCCTGGAGTAACGTGTACAACCGCGTGTAGCTGTATGTGATACACTGATACATACAAGTGTACACACTGCACCACCTATCGCTACACACAGCTACACACGACTGTATACCCTATAGAGAGATTAAATCGCACGCGCTGTCCCTAGGCACGACACATATACAACTAGAAGCTATTAGAAGTAACTTCATCACCACACTAGAATCACAACAATTTTCCTGAAGACGTTTCTCTCAGAAATGTCGAATACATTCGTTCCTTTACAACAATGTTTAGAAATACATAAATACATTTTATGTATTAGTATACTACTTACGACTTACAGACAAAAATAAATTTGGCCATTATTAAGCATTAGTTCTTTTCTATGGTCTTTTTTTAAAATTAAAATCTGTTTTAATTAGAGGAAGTAAATAGTGGTACTTTTACAGTTTATTTACCACCTAAAGCAATAGTTCTACTCAGGCTTGTGTTCTATAGTCACTTAATTCATAGCCTTTCTTACACTGATCTTCACAGAAATATCAAAACCAAGAAAAATGCTTTTACGGTATCATTTTGTATTTCACACCAAGTATTTATGTATATTCGTTCTAATGACTTTTATTTGGCTTATAGGTAAGGCATATCTTTTCTTTCCTTCTTTCTTTATTTCTTTACTTCCTTCCTTCCTTCCTTCCTTCCTTCCTTCCTTCCTTCCTTCCTTTCTTTCTTTCTTTCTTTCTTGCTTCCTTCTTCCTTGCTTCTTTCTTTCCTTCCTTCCTTCCTTTCTTACTTCCTTTCTTTCTCTCTTCCTTCCTTCTTTCTTTCTTTCTTCCTTACTTTCTTTCTTTCTCTCTTCCTTCTTTCTTCCTTTCTTGCTTCCTTCTTCCTTGCTTCCTTTCTTTCCTTCCTCTCTTCCTTTCTTACTTTCTTTCTTTCTCTCTTCCTTCTTTCTTTCTTTCTTTCTTTCTTTGTTCCTTCCTTCCTTTCTTCTTTCTTTCTTTCTTTCTTTCTTTCTCTCTCTGTTTCTGTCTCTCTCTGTTTCTCTCTCCTATCTCTGTCTCTCTCTTTCTCTCTGATACATACATAAGATGGCAAAATAAGGTAGAAAAAGTACTTGCATAAAAGAATACAAAGACAGGCGTCCATGAACTTCACAAATATAAGACAAATGGCGGGACGGGCGTAAGCCATAGTGCTGTTACCGCCCATACACTTCATTTTATCTTATCTTATCTTACAAGAAAAATGAGGCGTCTGCAAGGTCCTGAGATCAAAATTTCAATTCTGCGTGGTGAAGCACGTATCCAAGAGCAATTACATGCCCCTTCAGCGAGAACAGTAGAGATCCAGTGGTGCTGTAGTGTTTGTGGGGATATGTTTTGTGGTCTCGGAGTTATAGCATCTTAATTTATAAGGTTCTAATGTTATTTGAGACAGAGAAAGATGTAAAATAAACTACGAAACGTGTCGGTAATGTATCATAATTTTTTTTAAAAAGTGACACATCACCAAAAAGAACTGCAATAATTTAGTTCATTTAGAAGTAGCCTTTCGAGTAAAAAAAATATCTCTATAGAATAGAAACAGAAAAGTAGTTTATAGCGTGTTAACTTTTTTTGGCATTGTGCCCAGCAATAAGTATTAGCATGAACGAAAAATAATATATTTCTTCCGATATTTAAATTCATTAATGTTGATTTATTTAGGACGTTTTCAGTACCTTTAGCATTAAAATCATATTTCCTTTTTACCACCTGCGATGCCAACACATTCTGAATCCGTTATTTTCTACAGAATATTTAATATTTCATGTAGTATTTAAGTTTGGTTTGCTTTCAACTATGTAACACTTTCCCTACACTTTATTTCTTATATGCAATGACGTAGCAACATATGTTCTCTAATTTCATCATTCGTGGAAGTCAGATGATGTAACAATCCTGTTATATCTTTTACGTTTAGGTATTTGATTTCTCTTACATCTTCTGGTAAAAGTGAATAACATTGGTATATTTTTTTCCCCTTTTTTTTTCTATCCAATACATTGGCACTTGATTTCATGTGCTCCTAGAGTTTCTTTCATTTTGTAAAATGTATGATTAATTTATTGAAAGATTTAGTAGCACACACGTTAATTTGGCCTTAAGGTTAATGTAAAGCAACGATCTCTAACAAAAGATGGCAGCACTATCTCCGTATATGTCTAATGTATTTTTATCGTTGCACGAAATTTTCAATGTTGCTTCAACAAATTCAAGCCTAGAGAGTTCAAACTTTCAGGGTTGAAAGTTCATAACCAATTCAAGAGTTCAATCAATGCCAATTTTTAATTTTCTTTCTTGTTTATTGTTATAGGTTTTAATATTCAAAACAACAATGAAGCAAATTCAACAATGAAGAAAAACGAAAATAAAAAATTGGCATTGATTGAACTCTTGAATTGGTTATGAACTTTCAACCCTGAAAGTTAGAACTCTCTAGGCTTGAATTTGTAGGAGCAGCATTAAAATTTCGTTCAACGATAAAAATATATTTGACATATACCGAGATAGGGCTGCCATCTTTGTTTTGATAATACGTAAATAGGTATTCAGGTTTAAGAGAATTGTTATCATTGTGCGGATTCAAAGAGTTTATTTATTTTATGTTGTTTAAAAAGATTTCAGTTAAGATTTTATTGACATTGTTGTATTTGAAGACGAAATTCCACATGTAGAAATATTAATTTATATTACATTGTTGAATGAAAATATTAATTTCAAATCAAATGATGTAAATTTATAACAATGATGAACTTTAGAATGACGTCATAAATATGTATTGGACAACTGTTTTTTTTAGAGTATTATTCAGATCTTGCTTTGTTGACGGAATTTTGTATAAGCTTGAGCCATGAAGATTTTCAGAACATTTTAAAGGTGTACAAGCTGCATGATTAGGGAAATTATTTATTGTTGGTTTGGTAAAACTGCAAATAATTTATTATGGCTAAGAGTTCATATGAGAAATAAGCAATTATGAGGAAAAAATATGAATTACTAATAACATGTTACTTGATGTAGTAAATTAATTGTACATTGGAGTTAAATGATGTATGTAGGGTAATTTGAGAGAACAACATATTTATTATAAGAAATTATAATAAAGTTTCTAAGAGTCTTAAATGCTCGCTGTTACCTTTCCTTTGCTACGAACTTGATATAGTTTTTCTAGAGTGTAATACTCGAGATAAGATCTATTTAAAATCAAGCTTCGCCCCCACCTCAAAGTGCGTAACCCGGGGTACATTAAAGTTGGGCATCTTGATTAATCTAGTCTACGACGACGAGAGCCAACCATACCCGACTTCATACCAATAGAGTTTCTCAACGATGTCACATGACTTTATTTCAAACAAGGCGACCCAATGCGTGAGATAGCAGTACTAATTTCTTTTGGTACTAAGGACCCGGAGTTTCATTTCTTGTTGGTCTTTGGATAATTCTGGGACTTGTCGAGAATAGATTCCTGGGTACTATATATTTTGATCAAATAACGGTAAAATTTTGTACAGTGAGTATACTGTTATTATGTATCAATTGACATTTTAGTCAAGTGAATAAATATATCTAAAAAAAAAAAAAACTAGTGGTTCCTGGCAAGTTTCAACATCCCACATAGCAAAATGACGTCCCAGGGACATCTGACGGATCTCCTGGCAGGATATCGGGACGTCCGTAGGACGTCCTGTTTAAGTCCCGTTTACATCCATGGTACGTATAGCTATAATTAATCCTTCGTATAACTATACGAAGGCATATCCTTCATATAGTTATAATTAATTAAATAATAATAATAGTAAGGTCGATTTAATTTATAGAAATTCCAGGTAGGTAATCCCGCACGGCTTTCCGGGGGACATCCAGGGGACCTCCATACGGGATGAACTGTTTGTATTGCCCACAGAGTTATCCCACGGACGTCCTTAGGACATCGCTATGGGAGCTTGAGAAATCTGACATTAATGGGATCTAAATGGGACGTCCCAGGGATGTACTCTGCTATGTGGGATACTACCTATTTGGGTAGAAATACAAAGATTTTTTACCTGTTTGAGATGATATTCACAATCGACAATTGGGGACGAAACACTCACACATCAGGGAAAATCCTCGGCATTCCCCCACCAAACTGAACACTGGTTATGGTCACAGAACAAAGAAAACTCTCATAAAGGAACAAATAAAAAAAGATATGCTGTTTGCAATTTATTTATTGCTAAGTAGTTACTTGAAATCAACACTGCTTAGAGAATTAAAGTTAACATGTTTCCAATCGTCTCAACAAAGAAAATACTTTTCTTGTTTTAATTTTTTGCCCACCAAAATTTCATCCGACTTAAGAAAATGAAGATTCTCTATCTGTGCATATGTGTATATATATTACTATTATTTTTTATCCTGAGTGTTCAACCATAACTTTTAAAGTGCATGGTCCCCAATTTTTATTATGTTTGTTTTGAAATAGAATTAGCAACAAAGAAACACACTAAAAACTCAAATTAATATTCTCAACTCCACATGTTTGAATTCAGCTCCTAATTAAAAACTACTAAAATACAAGCTACTACCTACAACCTACTAACTCCGTAGTAACTACTATACTGCACAAGGGTAGGTGGTTGTTCGTTTTAGCTGATAATTTAGTGTCGATTTCAAAGGTTTGAAATTTGAAAATATTATTTTTAAACTTGTAATGCAATTCTTTGAAGTTGGTCCTATATGTCTTTCCTTTAGGATTTTTTATATTCTTGATATTTTTTATTCTAATCATTTAGAATTCTTGAGAAACCATGCGAATCTTATGGATATAATAAAATATAAATATAAATATCATACTCTAAAATAGGGGCAATGGCCACCCTTATGTGTTTAAAAACATTAATAACTTTTTTTTAATGTCCTTTATTAATTTTACATTGTTACATATGATAAAATATGTATCTTAAATTAAAAATATGCATTGAAAGAAAATAGAATAAGTTAAAATTAATTAACATTTACTTAGTTTCACTTTGGTTATAATTAATTAACATCTATTTCTGTTCTCGTACGCTTTTGGCTCCTTGGAAAGTGGCCAAAATGGACAAAGTGGACAAAATCCCCTGGAAACATGCATTAGTGTAGTAGTAAGTTTTGATGTTAAAAAAAAAGTATCAAGAAGCAAGGTGACTTCGAATCGTCCTGAAATAATTTTTAAAATAAGTTAGAATAATATAAAGGGGGAGTAAATGTAATTTATATAACCTTCTACGCCAATTTAATTGAAATATGTTTCTTTGTCAGATGTAATTCTTCCTGGTCAAATCAAAGATTTTGGATTTATTTTTAAGTCTGACATTGCTGGAGTTTATCAAGAAATATTGGTATTGAAATGTCTGGCTCCATTATGCCCAAATAAAGAACTTCGTTTGTTATTGTGGGGTATTGCAAATCCATTAGATGAAAACAAGGAAAGCAGAGTAAAGTTAAAGGTAAGGTTAAGTTGTGCTCCCTTTTTCTTATCTGTTTATGATATAATTTCACACATACCGCGGCGGGGTTAAAATAAAAATCTCTAATGATACTTATTCGTCCTGTATTAGAGATAGGCTCGACTACATGTGCTTATTTACCATTCCTTCAATTCAGTGCATTGATCTCAACCAGTAAAGCCTGAATACCCTGCCAAAAGAGATCTTTGGGACCTGTGCACAGCAATTCAGGTACATCTTTATAGTTGTTTCAAAATGTTGTACCCCAAAAGATGCTCTTTCAGACGCCCAAATATGTAATTCGAGAGAGCTAAATCGATTACATCAAGACACTCAAATTGAAGCTTTTACGTGGTTTCAGCGTTCATAAGAGCTGTATTAGAATGAACGTTATCATATTGCCAGAACACTCCCTCGATGTTTCCGGAGAAGGTAATTCCGTAAAAAGTCATTTGTAGATTTTCCTGTTAACTTGTGGCATTTGTCAATATACTATCCTAGTATAGGGGTCAGCTCGTGTGATAGTAAAAACAGCACTACTTCTTTAGACGATGAATGTGCTTTTTGGTTTCAGCAAGAACGAACACCACTTTGTCGACTGTGAGTTAAATAGAGAACATAACTGTCATCCGGTGTCACGATATTGGAGAATCTCACCTTCAATCCCATAAAGAAGCACCAACTTGTTACAATCATCCATTCTCTGCTATCTCAATTTGGGAGTACACCTTGTAATATATTTCCTCTTTTAGCTGAAGACGTGATAAGCAAAGACGACACTTATGTCAAACATGTCTGCCACAGTGATACCAGTATTCACGAAACAACAATAATTTCCCGTGTAGTTTATTCTGAGAAGCGTCTTTCACACTATGAACTAACTATATGCCCGAGCTTGTTAGGCTGTTAGTATACTTGGCTCTGGAATATGCATAATGAGTTTCCCCACTCAATGGTAAACATTAATAGTTTTCATATTTTTAACTATCTAGTACGCTAAACTGAACCTTTAGAAAATCGTTAATTGTTACACCTAGCAATGAAGTCTTAGCAACAGAGCAAGAATGAAACCTTGACTATAAGGCAACAATAACCGCCTCATTGTTAACCTATTAAATTTATTAGTCCAACCACAAATTAAAATAGGATATCCAAAGTTGAAATGGAGGTAACTTCCATTTTTTTCTGTACAGCAAGCCTCTGTAGGTACAGATACAATTGATATTAAAGAGTAAAAAGTATGTGACTGGACCGGAGATCGAACCCGGAACCTTTGGGTTACCGTCCCAATGAGCTACTAACTGCGCCACCCAGTCGACCCACTTCCCAGTCACACACCTTCCACTCTTGGTGTCGATGTTCTCTCTCGAAACCACCTGGAGAGTACCACAACTCCTAGTTGTGCTTGGACTTTCCTGTCTCTCATAATGGTGAACATCTCACACGGAAGAAATAATTTCCGAAGTTCAATGGAGGCAACTTCCGATTTTTTCTGTATATCAAGCCTCTGTAGGTACAGATACAATTGCTATTAAATTGTGAAAAGTATGTGACTGGATCGGAGATCGAACCCGGAACCCAGTCGACTGGGTGGCGCAGTTGGTAGCGCATTGGGATGGTAACCCAAAGGTCCCGGGTTCCGTCCAGTCACATATTTTTCACTCTTTAATATTAATATCAAAATAAAATAGGATAATTCTAAGTTTTCTAAGGAAAAACAATTTACAGGCATAAATACGTTTCAACTAACAACTTTCCACATCGACAACAATACACATCAATTCCCTAAAGTTCAGCTATATATAAATACACATAATAATAATAATAATAATCTCTCTTTATAGTTTCCGTCCTAAAATCCTATACTCTGACATATACCGTATTTACTTGCGTAATTTTCGCCATCGCATAATTTACGCACCCGAATTTTAAAAGGCGTTTTCTGTAATTTTTTTTCTTCTCGTAATTTGCGCACGGGCCTTTTGTGTGACAAAGAAAAGGGACGAAAAAATCTTATCTCTCATATACCGTGCACCGGTTTCGATTTGCTTTTGTTTTTTCTCTGCTTCCTCTCTATACTGAAGACGGCGGAATTTTGTCATTCCCAGACAGTGAGTCATTCACCCACGCCACTTAGCAAACCAGTGAGCATCTCTAACTTTCTCTTCTGCCGCGTTCTTTAACTCGTTATTTTATCGTTTTGGGAAAACATTTTCAACATCTGTTCCTCTGATGACCTGCCCCAAAACTATTTCAGTACCCTCTCCTCAGCTCTCACTGACCGTGGATATCCCAAACACCTCATCCGTAAACAACTGGACCGTGCCCGTAATCATCCCAACTCCAACCGACCTCCCCGCGTAGCTCTCTCCGTTCCCAATCTTCTCACACAGTACCACCCCAGCCTTCAGGCCCTGCCAAAGCTCCTCAAACTGGCACACCCCATACTCACTGCGTCACTTGAACCTGAAAGAGTTTTTCTTTAGTGCGCCAAAATTGTCTTGACCAGACCTCCGAATCTCAACACGATTCTCACCAGAACTGGGTCAATCCTGCCCCTTCTCTCCAAACCTGGCAAGTGCAATAGACCCCGTTGCAAAACCTGTTCTATTTTTGATCCCAGTCTTTCCTTCGTACATCCTGTCAATCACAAGACGCACTCTTTTCGACACTTCGGCAGTTGCGTATCTTCCAACCTCGTTTATCTCCAACCCTGTAACCTATGTTCCGCCTTCTACGTTGGCGAAACGCAAACTCCTCTAACAATCCGCATCAACAACCATCGCCACTCCTCCAAATCTTAACTTCCGCACCTCCCCATACCTGAACACACTTCCTATCACGGCTGCACCTTTGACGAAACCTTTCGAGTCATAATCCTGAAAGTCCTGAACCCTGACTCACCTGTCACAGTTAGAAAGAGATGGGAGCAGACGAACATCTCTATCCTTTCCGTCAACCATGAATTCGGCCTGAACTGCCTGTAGCTCCCTGCAGCGCAGTGTCTTCTCCTTCTTCCTTACTCTTCTTTGTTCCGTCTCTAGTTGCACTTTTATTCTGTTTTTCTATATTGTTTCTTTGTTCTCCCCTTCATCTTTATTATTATTATTTCCCCCTCCCCTCTTATTCTGTACCCTCTTATCCCTTCAGGATGCCTCTTACCTGCTGCTGGTTACTTTCGCACTTTCTTCTCCATTTGGTGTTTTCTCCGTCCAATCTAGTCATAACCTCATGTCATCTAGACATGTCCAATCTAGTCATGTTTTCCCGCCTCCATAACCTGGCCACACTGTCACCTTGCATCTGCTGACAATATACCGTTCAATATGGAAGTGTGTTCAGGTATGTGGGGGTGCGGAAGTTGATATTTGGAGGAGTAGCGATGATTGTTGATGCGGTATGTTAGAGGAGTTTGGGTTTCGCCAACGTAGAAGACTGAACATAGGTTACAGAGTAGGAGATAAACGAGGTTGGAAGATATGCAACTGGATAGGCAACTAGATATAGAAGACCTGGCCAACCTAGTTCCACAACTTCACCTTTGACGACAAACACTACCTTCAGATCCGAGGCACAGTCATGGGTACGAGAATAGCACCTTCTTATGCTAATCTGTTTATCGGCAAGCTCGAACAAGATTTCCTGCAAACTCAACCTTTGACCCCTCTACTCTGGGTAAGATTCCTGGACCATATAATGATACTATAAACTCATGGTGAAACCAGTCTCAAGACATTCCTAGAACAAGTTAACCAATTCACTTGGTCCATTTCTGACAAAAGAGCCACATTCCTTGACATGGACATCACTTTAGAAAACAACACCCTCACCACTTCCGTTCACATAAAATCCACCAACCATATGCAGCATTTACACTATTCAAGTTCCCATCCTTACCACACCAAGAGAGCGATTCCTTTCTCCCTTGCCCTCAGAGGACAACGCTTGAATTCCACCACCTCTGCTGCTGCAACTTACAACCAATGCCTCCAGGAGGCTGTAGTCAACCGAGGCTACCCTTCTAACCTTGTAACCAAACAGATCCTCCGTGCATCCTCACACATTCAACCCACCGGCTCTACCAAGGTCATACAAATTCTACACTCTAATTTCCACATTCTCTAATCTGACCCAGACTCAAGATCAATATTCCCCACCAAACCTAGATTCGTTTTTCAACATCCACCTAATCTTAGACACATCTTGGTCCGTAATCCCTCCTTGCCACCACACCAAACCGGCACCCTTACATGTCAGAGACCCAAATCACAATCAATACTGCTAATGGTTGGTACACCCTCAATCTCAAGGGTACATGCCACACCCCTAATGTTATATACATCCTAACCTGCAAGTTCTGTGATGCCTTTTATGTGAGGGAAACAAGTTGTGCTCTTAACATTCGTATTAATGACCGTCATCACTTCTGTTCTATCAACAAACCGGATGCCCCAGTTTCCTTGCACATCGAGTCCCACAATACCAATTTTGATCTATCTTTCCTGGTTACCATAATCCATATTTTACCCCTACGACCAGCACCTCAACACGCCGTCTGTGGGAGAATGCCTATATTCACGGTTTGAGCGCGAAAATAAAACCTGACCTTAACCTTCAATAACTCTAAGCTCCCCTTTTCCTCTGCAATTTCAACACATTTCCATCCACGATCCTACCTTGTACTTACACGCTATACAGTTATTATCATTATTTCAAGTTCCGGATATCTACGCGCTACAGCAGTCAGTTGTTCTCCAGTTTTGATGCTTTGTCTGCTACGTGTCGCCACTGTCTCTTAAAACTTGTAATTTGTGAACACATGAACTTCGCTCTCTTCCTCTCTACTTGAAAACGTGTATATGCACAAAATATAGTGACTTTTTATATGTTAAATGTGTGATCTAATACGAAACTATAAGTTGTAAGTATTATTCTCTTTTTTCCTTCATTTGTCTTAAATTCTCACTTTCTCACTTTCTGGATCACTCATACTCGTCTTCTAAGTACACAGGAGATATGGTAGATATTGGGAAGAGCAGAAATAAAATGAAACCCAGGAGAAAGCAGAAAATTAATCAGAAAATGGAAGAAAGCCAGAGAAATTAAGGAAGCAGAAAATAGTGAAAATACGGTCATGAACGGAAACAATGGATTAACAAAGAACAGGAGAAGATACTAGAAAATGAAAAGAGAGGAAAAGAAAGGAAGAACAGGAAGAGAAGATCACATTTGTTATTGAGTTCTGTAGAGTTGATATATGAGTCATTCTCCAAAAATGGGACATTTAGTGAAACTGAATATTTTCTTACAAAAGATATGTCAGAAATTAGTTTCTTTGCTTCCATTTACATCTTATAACTGAGTCAGTTTCTGTCATGTTTGAGACTTTTGTTTTTGAATATTTGTGTTTAGTTTTCAAGCTAATTTTCAACAATCATCCTTCACAACAATTTAGTTCGAAATATGAATAGTAATTAAATCGAAAGTACGTTTGAGACTATGAGACTATTAGTATGAGAATTATGAGACTGTTAGTATGAGAATTATGAGACTGTTAGTATGAGGATTATGAGACTATTAGTATGAGAATTACATCCACTGAAAGGTATGAAACCCGTTTTTCTATCAGCTCTGTGGATTGACAATATAGTTCTAATAAAAGTTTGAAACTGGAAACATTACACGTAGTTATTTTAATTTTGTTTCTGTGGAATTATAAGGGAGATGCTTCTACACTCGACTTACTGTGGAATAAAAAGAGTTAAAATCAGGTATGTCTCTCTTATTCATCATCAACTCCATGGAACTCAGAATTATCGTATTTTATTTTAATTTCTGTTTCCTATGATACTGAGCAGAAGACAAACCCTGAACTCTTCATGCATATTTCATTGTAGAATTCCATTCTCACTGTAAGGAACATAGCAAAGAAATTTTTTTTAAAAAGAACGTCAACTCCATGGAAATTACTTTCTATTTTGTAAATGAAATAAATAAATAATAAAATATTGATCTCTAATTACCTTCAATATCTGCTCCCAATGCCTCCAATATTCCAAAATCTAAGATCTTTTACAATTAAAAATGATTTTTAACTTTTCAAAAAGCCCTATTTCTGAAGAATGACTCATACGCGAGTTTTTTTGGATTTAGTGTAGGTGTCTGGTAAATAGAAACTGTGCGAGTGCCAATTTTTTTTTAACAGAGTTAAAATCATGAGGAGACTGGTGTACATTTCGGATCGTCTAATTGGACGGCAGAATTATATCGACTTTGCTGAGGAAGAGATTGAAAGTGAGTTTTTAATGAATGTGATGATAAATTGTGAGTCCAACTATTTTTTGACAGTTGTCAAATTGAGTTACACGTGATGAGTGTATTTCTAGGACCAATTGATTAGCTGTCGGAATTAAGCCTGATTTTAATGAGGCTTAGACACAGAAGTGAAGTTTTAATTAGAAGATGACTGTGGTTGGTTCAGGAAGTGAAAGGATGATCTCAGATACTGAAGTCGGTGACCAGCGTTTTATGATATGTTTTCAGTAGTGCCGAGTCTAAAGAGGACATTAGTAGAATGTCGGAACTATTCTGTTTCTATTTAGTGTAGTGTAAAGCATTGTCAATACTCTAAAGTGTACTTCTTCCTGGCATTTTGTTTCCTTCAGTTTTACTTCATTGTTGGTGCTTCTTGCAGCCATCAGTTCCATTTGGCTATGTATCTGACTTGGGTAAATGAAATTAAATATTACATTCATTAATAAATATACGATGACATTTATCAGAGATGATAACAAGCCGAAACACAGGGAATGAAAGAAATAAAAACGTAAGAATTAAGGATGAGGTCATAGAGAAAGTAAACAAATTTAAATACTTGGGAGCATACGTAACAAGAAAAAATGAGGTCGCGGAAGAAAAAAAAAGTCGCTTAGTATCGGGGAACGCATGTTTCTATTCAGTCCAAAAACTTCTAACATCGCGATTAATATCAAGGAAATTGAAATTAAAAATATACAGAACGGTTATTCTGCCGGTAATACTTTACTTTTGCGAAAGTTCGCGAGTACGACCCTAGCAGATGAACATAAATTACGTGTATTTGAAAATAAGGTTTTGAGAAAGATATACGGACCGAAACGCGACGAGATGACTGGAGAGCGGAGGAGACTGCATACTGAAGAACTCCACGGACTGTACGATTCACCAGATGTTGTAAAAATAATGAAATCGCGACGACTAAGGTGGGTAGGCCATGTAGCTCGTATGGGGGAAAAACGAAGATTATATTCTATCCTGGTTGGAAGGCCCGATGGAAAGACGCCATTGGGAAGACCTAGACGTCGTTGGGAGGACAATATTAGAAGAGATCTTCGAGAAATAGTTGTTCGTGATGGAAACCAGCTTGATATTGCCCAGGATAGAATCCAATGGCGAACGTTTGTTACTGCGGCGATGAACTTGCGAGTTCCATAAGCCATAGAGTTAGTTAGTTAGTGGATTGGTATTATGATCAGGACAAACTAAGTCGTGTCCTAAATTATTATCATTAGTAATACGCTATATTTTCTAAACTTCAGAGGAAATAAAAATAACATTCAAAAATTTTAAGTTGAATACACAATAAATTACAGCATGTAAAACGTTGTACTATAGTTCTAAAAGAGTTCACCCTATCTCAATTACCTTGTTAGAAATTCTGACCTTTTTCTGACAAAAATATTTATGTCATATGGCGCAAATTATTGATAGCGAGAAAATAATGGTAAGCTCATCAAAGAAAAACTAAAGATAATGGTAACCTAACAACTGAGATAAACTTATTTTTGTCAGATAAGATAAAATGAAGTGTATGGGCGGTAACAGCACTATGGCTTGCGCCCGTCCCGAGTGAGTGAATTGTGATTAACGTCCTAAATGAGCTGGTGACCTTCTCAGGACAGGACGTACAGTTTTCGGTCAAGTAGTTTCCGAACCCTCCGTTCAATGTCGGGATTTGAACCCGTGACCACGCGTACAGAAAGCGAGCGCTCTAACCTGTCGGTCACCCGGACGTCACGCCTGTTCCGAAAAACATGATAAAGAAAATAACACTTAACTCACTTGAATTACATCTCATACCTTCGAAATTACAAGGGCCGGAGATCTATAAAGAGAATGTAATCCTATATTTCAATATGATTCAATAGATAACGATGTAGTTTCTTTGGCAACGATATTGGCCAAATGCCAAATCTTGACCGAATAGGTAAAAATACCTGAAAACATTTTTGAATGGTGAAGGGGTAAGCATAGATATTGCAACGAGTAATGACTCATTCTTCAGTATACGATATATGGATGGGAAAACCAGAGACGCTTGTCAAAATAGAAATGCGTATTCTGATTATCAACAACAAGGAAGAGGTGATTTTAAACGGATTTCTCGTTGATACCTGTTATCTTTCTTATCTGAACTCCTCACCAGTAGAAGGAGGAAGCAATACAATAGCTGTAAGAAGTAGTATGGTTCTCCATATTTAAATGGAAGTGTAGATCATTAATGTCATCATCAAACACATCAGAATCGTTTGACATTTACATAACTTGCTTAAAATTACAATATTAAAATTCCTAGTTACAACTAACTATTTACACCATCAAGATATTTGGGGTTACCATTATCTTACACAAGAGTATGTACGTTCACACAGAAGCAAGTTAGCATTGTGCTACCATCTGTTGTCTTTAATCTAAACTGTTTCAACCTTTTAACTTAGTAACGTGTTACCGTACAATCGCATTTCTATACTCGGTTACAAAAATCGTTAAATGAAGATGATTCATTGTCCTACCTCCCGTCCTTCCTCACCCCCTACGTTTAATTAATCAATAAATGAATTAATATTGTTTTACAGAAATGGCTTGAGAGACAGACAAATGTGGCAGTAGTGAGAAGCATTATCGAAGAAGTTTTCAACCAGGTTCGTCCTACGCCTCTTAAAGAGCCGCCTTATCCGTCGCACTTTTTGGAGAAAGAAGTATTTGAGCACAGAAATCCAGAATATTACTATCATCCATCGATCATAGAAGACTTGAATAATATGTACAAGTCAATAATACAACCTGACGACGAAGAAGAATGGGATCTTCGAGTGCCAACACTAAGAGACGTAGGTGTTGCAGTGTAGATTAGTTTTCAGCTATGTTTATTTAATTTCGTTTCTTTGTACGAAACAAAAATATCTTCATTCAGTGGCGTATCCTGACTTTTGAGGTTGGGCATGCAATGTTATTACTATTACTACTACTATTATTATTATTATTATTATTATTATAAATAATTATGTATGGGAATTAGAGACGACTTCCATCCAATTGGTCTTTACAAACTTGCAATTCCCTCTTTCTTACTGTCATAGTGTAACCTCAGGTCCTGGCTGCGAATAGCCAGAAACTGTAAACACCATAACCCAGGAATATAAATAGGGTCGCCAGGAGCCTAGAGTACCCACGCAACACATCTGACTACACTCTAGCTCCAAACATTTTCTACACCCCAGACGAGTGGTGCAGAAATGTCTTCCAGATTTAAGAATATCTGGGAAAGAGGATTCCAGATCCTTGTGATTGCTGCTAAAAGACAGTAAAGCTGTACGAGGGAGGAAATACCGATAAGGCGACACTTCCAATCTTTTTAATTAGATCGTCGGTTCATACTCTGAAGTACCTGCTGGTTCAGATTAGCGATAGTCAAAGAAACAAACGAAAATCTGTACTTGGGAATGATTTCATATGATCATACGCATAACAGTTCATGTGTGACTCAATTTGCATCTCACTTTGAAGAATCTACTACAGGGTGGCAAAAGACCATGTCTTACCTTTACCTTAGTAGAGCCCCACACTTGTAGTCTGGAATCGCAATTCCTGAAATAAAAACGACGAACACAATGAACGGCGGTCAAAACCCAAAACGTCGTGTCATTATCTATCGCAAATGCAAATAATCTCTTCACACATATCACATACTGGAGTAACTTCATATGTCATAACGCTGTATCTGCAGAATTCAATATATAGCTCTTTTCCCAAGCTTTCATATCACAGCTGGTGAAAGAATCCTACCACTGGCCTACAGAGTTATGAACCAAACCTAATCTAATAAAACGCATGTCTCAAAACGCTAGGATAACCGAAATGGAGAAATAAATTAGTATCAATTGCTTTCAAAATTCACTTAATTATGGATAACGTAGTTTAATTTAAATGAATATCATAGTAAACGTTAATTAAATCACTTCACAACACAAATAATATCACACACTGTATATCGTTACTCAACTAATACCTTACGTAATACCTAGTTAACTGAGAGGTTATATAGACTATGTTCATTGAAAAGAAACTCAAAATGTTTAAGGAAATATAAAGATTACAAAATTTCAATTTATTTATTGGATTTTACACAATATTCGTCTTCGGAGGTAATAATTTCGTTATGATTAGAACAGAATAAAGATTGTGATGTAGAGATCAACCAAATTTGTATCTTCTGTATTTTATACATTATGAATTAATTAAGAGAAAACGAAAGTTGGTTTCGCAGATATAAATGTTCATAATTTTTATAATAATCAATAATTCTTGCCGAAATTTTCGCGATATAGTCCAAAAACATTGCTATTTCATTTGGAAAAGGTTTTACCACATTATTTCATACAGAATTTTAATTATTACACAAAACATACCTTGACGAAAGAAACCAGTTTGCCTTAAAGCAGGCGTGACGTCATGACAGATGATTACTATGTTATACAAATGACGTAGTAATTTGTATAAATATTGAAATACGCAATAATAATGTTATAAATGTGACATTTAAACGGAGAATAGTGGCTGTAGTTGAAACCAATATTAAATAATAATTTCGAGGTTTTAATTTACAATTAAAGTCCAAAATTATCAAAAACGGTACGTAAAAATGGTCGAATAAACATTGTCGTTTATTTGACTAATTGCGGTGATGTATGGTAACTGTTAACATGGCTAACCGAGAGTTTTAAATATAATTGGAAACAGGGAGACTAAAGTTAGCAATTGATTACTAGAATCGAACGACCCGATACTTAAAATGTAGGAATTCGGTTAATAGCGGCCCCATACTGAATTTAGCACATCTTACCCATATTGACAAATAATCTTTGAAACCAAAATAATAATTTTATTGCAGTGAAAATTTCGAAATAAATTTATCGAGATGAAATGTCTTAGTAGCACTTATATCGAATTTTGTTCTTGTCACAACCATGAATATAATCCACCGGAATAGATGAAATAAATGGAATATTCTTCAGTTTAGCTAAATTTTGGCATATATTTACGGATTTGTAGTTAGGGCTCAGGAGATACAAATGACGGAAAAGCCCATACATCTATCCTTCGGGTCGTTGAAAATGGAACTAAAACTAACATGGAGGGGAGAGCAGTTCTTTCATCAACCGGAGAAGAATGCTGATTCACACCAATCAGCAAGAAACACAAAGCCAAGCATTGACTAGGATCCAATCAAAATTAAACACTAAATCCAAGTCAACGAACTTTTGCTTCGTGACTAACGAAAACCTGAATAGATACAGACTGAAAACAAAAACGGAAAATAAAACGGAACACGCCCAAAGCGTGACTAAAGCCAAACAAAGAGAAAAATCTAAGGAGAGCACGAAAGGAAACGGAACATTACAAAGAAATAAAAGGGGGAAAAATAAAAATGGAACAGCAAAGTAGGCTGTTACAATAGACCTTGAGTAACGAAGTTCGACACATGGTAGTTTCACAGGTGATTTACAAGTGTTTCAATCGCATGCCAGTTTTCATGCGAATACTGGAACCGAAAAGGTGATAATTTCTTCTCGTTTTGGTGGTAAATTATATTTTCCTACAGAAAAAGAATAGGATGTCGCGGCAGGTATACACAAGACATAGAGAGCAAGAAATAATTTGATCATCTGTTGCCGCTCACGGCAATTACAGCTGCCACTAAGGAGGAAGTAATTAAGTTACTTCATAACTTTTATCCTTTTCTAGATGAAAGGTGAAAATAGGAAGTATCCTCAGTAAAGTCAAGAAAATATGAGTATATAACACATTTAGAAGTTTATCTTGTGATTTTTCTGGAAATACAAAAATCCACACATATTCCACACAGAATTCCACTCCACGCGAATTACACACTACAAACATTTTGTGGAATTCCACATGCATTGTCAGCGCTGCAACACACACACTCTTTCATAAAGATGGCAACTATGCTGAATGCAACTTTTAGCGTTGCATGCATTTTGGATTTCTCCCGCGTCTTTCACCCAATAAAACACACGTTCACAGGCAAGCGGACGACAAAGAGCTTGAGTAGACGCCCATATACATAGACGAGAACACTGCAGCGCCACACGTGAACAGTTTACTAAACTACTTACTGCCTACTTTCGTATTACGGGTTCTGGTCTAGGATATCAGGTAAACTTCCGTAATTTCTGAAAATCTTTTCTGTTTCCTCCTTGGACAATAAAATAAATAAACTAGAATCCAAAGGCATGCAATTCATGCCTTGCATTCATGGAGAATACGCCGCTGTCTTCATTTCACAGGCTGAAAGACATAATGCCCCCCACACCCGCCAAAAGTCTGTTAGGGGAAAGAATGAAAGAAATAACTTTGATTTTACATGTCTCCTCTCATAAGAGATTCTATCTGATAAGTACAAGACAAAATCAAGAGCTATAGGTGTCGACCAATCTTCCGTTTCTTGTTAGAAAAAAATGATTCGCATGAAGATGTAAATATTTCGTACCGTTAAACTCGTTTCCGTCAGTTTCAAAGACAGCATTGGTTACATCACTCCTGGAAAGTGGAAACCAAGGAGTAGAAAATTTGCAGCCAATGACTATCCTACTCAGTATCTCTAAAATATCAGAGTACAAAATGAACGATCAACTCCATAGACATTTAACTAAAATACTCGTTCAACTAAACCCCATGCCGCTATCATCATGTTGATCCGTGGACTACTAAACGGTATTTATTCAGTTAAGTTTTTACGAAGTCATCGCAATGACTTGCATATCCATTATTTGTTACTTCAGATTGTTAGTACTTCCCTTTTTCGAATTGTTTCTAGCTGGGCTTCACGATAGTGAGTCAACATCGAAAATTTAGAAGCTCGCACTTGTAATGGAAGTAGGGATCGCTTGTCTAAACTCATTTCGGCTAAGCGGAGGCTTATCCTCCCCATTTCAATGAGTATGTCTTAAAATAATAGGATCTCCATCATAATTTTGACGAGATCCGATCAGCGAGGAAAGATCATTCGACGAGGTACGAGATAAATTATTGTTGTTCTTATATTTTTCAAAAGTATTCTCCTCGATTGCGCATTAAATGAATTTTTCTTTAGTTTCTCAAAATCGTGCTTTCAACGGAACAAAAAAAATGTCTTTAAACCCATCAGAAACAAGTGAAGTTTTTCTGCCGAGAGATGACCCCCCCCCCCTCCCCACGGAATGGTTTCGAGCCTTTTTTTCTATGTACAAATGCTTTTCCATAGTTTTAAGATAATGAATCTGGATCTGTGATATGATCCAACATCAATTGCTCACAATCCAATGTACTTGTTTGAATTTAATGAATGGATAAAAAATAAATGAGCTGATAAAAAATAATTAACAGATCAAAATCTCAATAGTTACTTTCTCCGTACTAAAACTATATACATTTCTTCCCAGTAACATGAATATTTTATTATTATTTTTTTTTTAATACGACGAACAAGTTTTTGTCTCAATAAACTGTTACTTAGATTGTCAGGATTATATTAATCCAATCTGTAAAAAAAGAAAACGAATTTGATCACATAGTTTTCTGACTAGATTTTTTTTTTTTTAAAGGATTCTACAAACATATGAATTAAATTTCTCATTCGGATTACTATCATAATTACCAATTTCTAGCAAAAAAAAAAAAAAATGTTCATTGATTACTGCGGATTTAAAGTGCATTATAATGTGAAGAGGGTAAAAGTGTTTATGTTGGGGGTAATCAACTTTCGATATATCGTTTCTGGGGGGAACAGTCTTAATGTTATTTTGACAGTAATTTATGACATCTAGTACTGTCATTATTGCCTGAGCACTAATTAAATATAAAACGCATTATGGTTTGGAATACATTATACAGATATAATGGTGCTTTTTAGAAATGAACAGTCGTATATGCTAAAAGGTGGAAGTGATAATTAGGTACAAGACATAATTAGGTACAAGTAAAATGCATCCAATGATTGAAGTGCTTGGGACTGAGGGTAATCAGTGATGGCCAAGAGAATGTTTATATTGGTAACAGATATTGAAGTCCGATAAATATAATAGCACTAGTTCAAGTCTTACAAGGTACATTCGCGAATGCTTGACAGATATTTGTTTAATATTGGACATAATGCAAAGTTCTGCTACTCCCAGTGTGTGTTATACTAATTTTAGTGGCCCTTAGCGGTAATTTGCATATTTATGAGTCTTCATAAATCAAAGATTCCATCGTAACGGGTGTTATGCTCACAGACGTTCAAACAATACTTAACCAATGAAAAATAATCTTAATCATGAAACCACTGTTAGAAAAACGGATCCATATTTAGCTTTTCTTCCAATTATAAAATGTTTTTACCTTTTAATTTTCTTGCAATATCAAAAACGGAGGAGTAAGGGTGTTACTCGCTCAAGTTGCTAGCTGCTCATCTCCGTCTAATGGAAAAGTTTTGCCAAACGCTTTGTGAGCAAGTTTTGTTGGATAACAATGATATAAACTTCCAGAGCATGTAACCTTCATGAACTTATTCATAATCAGTTCAGTGTTCCAATATTTAACAACATGATTTAAACAAGTTAGAGCTGCGATTGTATCAACAATCGCAAAAGCTCCGGTTGCTTGCTAGCATTTGGTTCATGAGATATATATTTTTGGACATAGGCTGGCTACACTGACAACGGGATTCCTGGGGAAACTCAATGAATGGTTAGCTATTATATTTCATTATTCCCCTGATAGAAACGCTTATATTTAACTGCTAGGGAAACTTTTCACGTAAGTATTAGGGGGCAAGCCCCCCACTCCTTACGAAACTTACCTTTCCATATACACACAATTGCTCGCTATTTTATTTCCCCTTTCCCCTTAGAGAACCAATTATTTTGCACTATTAATAAATGTTGATGTAAGTAGTCGAGGAGCAAGCCCCTTGCCCCCCGAATGCCTCTATTTGCTCATGCACGTGCGATTTGACTGAACTAATCTAGCTAAGACCTTTCGAACGACACCTCAAGCATCTCTCAACACCTTATGATTCATGATATATACTTTGACACGGGCTGGCAACACTGAGAACGGGTTTCCTGTAGAGCGGAAACGTTCACAGTATGTTCCTATTGTGTTAACCAATGTTTATGCCAAGTTTAATGCTGCCATGACTAAGATAATCGAAGCAATGTGAAAAAGATAATTTTATAGAAAATGGGATGGCAACACTGGTAAGACATAGACTCTCTCTGTGTTTTTATATTGTGTCGAATAATGTTAGTGCTAAGTTTGGCGCAACTAGGTCTAACTGAATGCAAGCAATATGAACAAATATTTTTTTTTAGAAAATGTGCTGGCAACACTGAACCACTGCACCAATCAGGACGGTTCCAAAGACCCTGAGCTAGTTTTTTCAAGACCTTTCCAACGACACCTCACACATCTCTATACCCCTTGTTGTTCCTGAGATTTAATTTTGCTATATTTATTGTATAGTTTACTATGGTCTACATAAGTAGTAATCTCTAGCACACAATAATAAATAGATAATAATAATAATAATAATAAAAAGTAACATTTATCTTTTAATTTCAAAATATCAGTACAAGATTCCGCATTAAAGGTTATATTATATTCAATTTGACTGAACAGTAATTTCTACCTCCAGTATTAGTATTTAAAATACTGCTGGTGCAAAATCCAGAAGTTACATCTTGCAAAACTATAAATCTTTGCCCGTTCTGGTCCTAGTACATACTGAGAAAGGTAAGAATTAGGAAGAAATCAGCGGTGTAGCCAGAAAAATTGTCGCGGGGGACATCGTATTTACTTGGGGGGGGGGGGAGATGTTATACATTGATGCCAGGAGAAACTACAGTAGAATTTTGAACTTTAATGATATTTAAGTTTGAAGCAAGTTACAAATTTGCAAATTATTGATGAATGATGCTTGTGCGTGCTTTGGTAGAAACATTGAAGATCCGTATCTCTGATGGGAGATGAGATAAAAATCTATTTTTTCCACAATTTATACATTTATCTCAGGAGCAACTATAGTTGAAATTTCAAATTTGATATTTGAGTTGAAGGGAGTTACCGATTTGCAAATTGGGGATGAATAATGATCGTGCGAGCTTTGGTAACTCGTATAAAGAATGGTTGTTAAAAGAAATATTCTTTATTGCCGTCAGAATTGTGAAGAACGATTTTACTGTTGTAATAATAATTGATTTGCTTAAGTAATAAGAGATGCAGACAGCTGTATAAGCGCTTCACACACACATGAAAAGCTGTCAACGTTTTCCAAAAGGCATAGTTGCATACTTGAATGAAAAAAAAAAGACCTGGAAATACGGAGCAAATAAACACTAAATAAGCTTTTTTACATCTAGTGTTTTCCACGAGACGAAATTTAGACTATCTCGTTTAGAAAATGTCCAGAGAGTGTCTAGTCTCGAAAAGATGTACATTTTTACATTACGAGAGCTCTGTTTTTTCTCATTTTCTATAGCCGTTTCTCTGTCTCGCCTCGTCTCGTCTCGTGGGCAACACTAGATATTTCAGGATTTACTTTAGGTATTCACATCTTTCTTTGGCCATCTGGTGGTAAGATAACATTTTTTTACAAAGCGCATACGAGCATTATTTACACCTCAATTTGAAAATGTGTAACTTCCTTCAAATTCAAATATGAAAGTTGAAATTTCTACCTTAGTTTCTCCTGACATATTGCCTAGCGTGTATATAAAAAAAATGTATCTGGTCTCCCACCAGAGATAAGGGTCTGGAATAATCATACCATAGCGGGCACGAGCATTATTCATAACGAATTTCCACCAAATTTGTAGCTTCCTTCAAATTCAAATATGAAAGTGCAAATTGTTATTGTACTTTATTTTTGACATAAATATATAACGTGTGAAAAATTAGATTTTTTATATTTTATCCACCAGAGATATCGGGCCTCCAATATGCATAAAATACGATTTTTTGAATTTTCAAAAAATCATAAAATATTGAGGAAGCTTATGTCAACCTTCAACATACTTTAGTATGTTAATAGTGCACAAAAACTCAACTTTGATATATTCAAGCCCTTCCGGGAGAAAAATAGCCAAAGACCGAAATTGTTTTTATTACATCAATCACATTTGGATACAATTTTAACCAGTTCGATTACGTTTTAGGGTTTTTATAGGAAGGGCTAAAATTATCAAGCGGATTTGAAAGAAAAGAAATGTGTTTGTTTGATTGTTCTATGATAACCCTGTCCGCAAACGTTACATTTTCCGTAAACTTCTGCTAACACTAATTTTGGCATGCACCGCAATACATTTTTTTTTTTGAAAGGGGTTGATCAGCCAAGTTGGGTGATTTAAGATGGACTGACATAGAGGTATCGTGTACCAAGTGCCTGCAACTTATTATATCTGGTGTTTTATTCCAAATTTCTTTTTTTTTTTGAGGGGGTAAACACAATATTTGTGGGCACGGCCTTCCCCTGTGCTCCCCCTTGGTTACACCTCTGGAAGAAATATACTATTTATTTCCTAGCACTGCTCTAATTACCTTACCATAACCTGTACTGTTACCCACATCCGCATCGGAATAACCTACACATTCATATTTAGGCATCTAATTCAGTGTAATGGTTAAAGAAGTCGGTGAAAATACTCCACCTACAAAAGTTGGTTAAAACATCAAACTATACCTACCAGCATTAGTATTTTCTCGTAGTAACTACACAATAGTAAAACGTATGTAGTTCACTATAGATTGTCTACGAATGCAATTCTGGAGTCACCACGTAAAAGGGAATAAGTAAAAAAAAATCACATTTTTAAAGAGGTGGGGTGGAGTGGTGGGTGGGGATCTTTGTCAACATGAATATTCCTTGACACCCTAGAAAGAAAACTATTCATAAGGAACCTCACAATCATTTTAAGGCATCTTGTACCCTTTTCATACTTACAGTTCACATAAATAGTACCTAGTAGATGTTATAGTACCTAGTAGATGTTCACGTAAATAGTACCTAGTAGATGTTATAGTACCTAGTAGATATTCACGTAAATAGTACCTAGTAGATGTTCACGTAAATAGTACCTAGTAGATGTTATAGTACCTAGTAGATGTTCACGTAAATAGTACCTAGTAGATGTTCACGTAAATAGTACCTAGTAGATGTTATAGTACCTAGTAGATGTTCACGTAAATAGTATCTAGTAGATGTTATAGTACCTAGTAGATATTCACCTAAATAGTACCTAGTAGATGTTATAGTACCTAGTAGATATTCACCTAAATAGTACCTAGTAGATGTTATAGTACCTAGTAGATGTTATAGTACCTAGTAGATGTTCACGTAAAT
>JAGDQP010007594.1:55863-66598 GCA_022664845.1 Lepisma saccharinum | reverse complement strand
TAGTGCTATTTATTACACGTTTCCTAAGTAAAAGAATTCACAATGTTTGTAAGCAGTAAATAGGAACACTAGCAATTTGACGAGTTAGTGAAAATCAAGAGAAAAAAGAACATAAGTTTAGAAGACCAGGATCAGATAAAAGCAATCAATTTCTGAAGAATAAATAAAGTCTATAAAGCAATAGAGAAGGTGAAAAATATTGTTTATTCAAAATTTCGTACGAAATATACTACTAATATAGTAAAAAACGTCATTGACATATTAGCCAATGAAAATTAATAATTTCCCGCCAATAGCGTTCCTCGGCGGCATCACATGATTTTACTCTCGTGCTACCATCTGACGAGTTGACTCGGCTGACAAGTCTTTTTTTGTATACTATGCACAGTATAGGAAGATTCGCTTCTTGTTGTTCTGTGTATGAACTTTCATCGTTCCTTCCAGGTACCCTTCATTTATTAAAGCGCTCACGAGCATTATTCATCACTATTTTGCAAATATTCAACTCTATTCAAACTAGGGGTGGGCGGAACCGGATCCTGAAGGAACCGAGAACCGTATCCTAAAGGAACCGGTTCTGAATGAACCGGGTACCCGGTTCCAAGATCCGGATCCGAGAACCGGTTCCAAGATTCGGATCCGAGAACCAGTTCCAGGATCCGGATACCCGGTTTCAAGATCCGGATCCGGGTACCCGGTTTCAAGATCCGGATCCGGGTACCCGGTTCCAAAAGTATCCGGAACCAAGTGCCCATCCCTAATTCAAACTCAAATATCAAAATTGAAATTTCGACCATATATCGTCCTTATCTAAGTGCATAATATGTTTTTAAAATATCTGGTCCCCGCAAGAGATTTTGGACTTCCAATGTTCATACCAAAGCACGCAAGAGCATTATTCCTCCTGCCCGCTGTTTTCCAAATCCGTAACGCCCTTCACACTCAAAGTTCAATTTCTACCGTAGATTGTTGTTATACAATTGTATAACATATCCAAGAATTAGATTTTTATCTGGTTCCCCACCAGAGATATAGGGCCTCCACGATTAACTAAATGCAATTTTATTCATGTTTAGAAGATCATAAAAAATAAGGAATCACATGTCATCTTTCATTTTCTGTATACCTTCCAATTACTTTCACATGAAAAAGTGTACAATAAATTAACTCTGACGTTCAGCCCTTGAAACAGCACCCTGAAAACCGGGATTCGTTCTATTCAGACAATCACATTTTCATACCATTTTGACCAATTCGATTACGTTTTAGGCTTTTCATATAGAGTACTAAAATTATCAAGCAGACTTTGCAACAAGAAATGCTTTTTTTTTTGTTTGAATGTGCTATGATAAAGCAGCCCGGAGATATTGCATTAGTTGTAAATATCTGCAAACAGATTTCGGCATGCGCCGCAATACCAGAAGGCCCTCCAATAATCAGTCGGTGGGAATAAAAGTAAAAGAATACCCATTTTGAACTATTCACAGTTACAGGATATAAATATTTAAAATAAAAAAAATTGAAAGAGACCGAGCAACCAAATTAATTACTTCTGGACCACTTAAGATGGAACGATAAAATAAAGACAATGGGTTAAGTGCAACTATTGATGTATCAGTCAGAACTGAAACGGGGCAAGTTTGAGATAGTGTCACCGGGTTATCGAGTCAACGCTTGAGACCCGGTGACCCGATTTCGACCTGGTAGCCCAGAGGGCAAAGTAGAGATTTAATTGTTTCCTTGTTATACGATGTTTCGTTTGAACAGTGTTTATTTCGGGAAAGACGGAGACCGGGGTGTTAGCTTTCGGGAAGTCGTGGGTTCAATCCCAGCGGCCGACCATTCTGACTGAGTTTTTTTCAAGGGGGTATCTTCAGCCACATCAGGCAAATTCCGTGATGGTACCTTCAACTTATCCCCCGGGCGGACACTTTTCTTATCCCGGCCTGAGCCTTAGATACCTGAAGCTCATAAAGAAAATTCAAATTCAACCGGGGGTATTGCGCCCAGCTCACGAAAAATATTACGCCGAGCATGGAATTAGTCTCAAAAGAAAAAAATACCCCCCCTCCCCTTCGGAAAGGCTATTCTGAAGAAAAAAATGTGTTTGAAGTATTAAATAGGCTAACAGCTTTACATTCCTTTAAAATTCTCATTAATGGAGTCCCCTTACATAAGCTCACTTCTCAAGGAATCTCTTAAATTACAATATTGTTGAATTCAAACCACAGGAACAAGACCTTGTCACCGTGTCAAGATTCGATATTCTGGTAGCCGAGTCACAGTCAGTCTGATAATTTTGAGCTAAGACCGAGTCCTGAGTCATTCGGGTCAATCTGGTCAATTTTCGGACCGGGTCTCCTATGTTTGAGTCAGATCGGGTTACCAAAATGACCCGGTTTCAGCTCTGGTACTAGTATACTTACTTTTGATCTGCTTTTGTTTCCAGGACAAACGATTACAAGCATAAACTCCGACGATATGGATTTCCTAAACAGTCTTCGCATTTTGAAATAACTGTTGACCACCTTAACGGTGCAACGATTACAAGCTTTTTCGTTGTAGCCTAGTTCCTTCTATAAAAAAAAAGTTGAACCCATCTCCTGGTCCAGAAATCAAGATGAAGTGCCATTCCAAAGACATCCATGCATAAAAGTGTCGAAAACGTCAAGCTGCCGATGTTTTCCGGAAAGGATTATAGTCACTTTCGTCGAAGCTTAGTTAGTTTTACTTTACAACATATCAAAAGTTGGTTGAGGTTACCTCGTCTTAAGATGCATCATTATGTAAATTATTAAAACCAGTTAGTGCTACCATAGACTAAATAATAATTAGTCTATGGTGCTACTAGGAAGTTATTATTTAGTCTATGGTGCTACTAAAAGGTCCCAATGACTGATATGCCATTTTAAGCACCGAGTCCATTTATTGGCATGGGAGACAATAACTATTTGGCAGTAGTGCCAACTACTGGTCTCAACAATTTAATGTTACCGTCTTCACGTCGGTAATATTAAACAAGGGCTAATAATTTTCAGATAAAAAATAGATCTAGACCTGCTACTACTTTTGTGCTCATGGAAGAAAAGTCAAAGAAAGTTCACCTTCTTGATTTTTTAAATTGTCGTAAATATTAAATGTTATATCTACCCAAAAACGTCTCATGAACGAAAGTGCCAATAGGGCAATAACCGGGCCTTGAAGAGAAAAACTACTGTTTAGAGTATGCCAACTATTGGTCATTTTGCTGTTTTGAAGAAAAATTAAAAAAAAATAAAAGGTACATGTCCTGCATTTTTATTGTTTCAGTATACAATTAATTTCATTTTAATTTATGGCCACAACGTTTGTTAAATTATTTCGAAAAATTTCATATAAATGGCATGAAAAAAATCCTTTGCATATAAAGTGTCAAAAAAAGTTACTTTTCACGTTATATGCATGCAGTTTCGAAGTTAAGTTAAAAAAAGTCAGGTTAGATTTTATTTATTATTACTTTGACGCGGTCGAACATTATGTAGTTGCCTGACCCGAGTCGCTTGTATTTTCCCTCATCTTCCTTTTCTCTTCCAAATGAACAATTCTATTCGTGTCACCGTTGCTAACCAGTCTCACAACTAACATGATTTGTCTCATTATCGGACCAAAGATAAGTAGGGTTACCAGATTGTTAAAGTAGAAAAAGAGTACACTTAGCTATGACTCATGGAAAAGAAAGCGTATAAATGAATAAAGGTATAACTGAAGCTTTACTGCAATAATAATAATAATAATAAGAAGAAGAATAGAGAAATATTCTAAAACGTTCTCATTTTCTATTAATAATACTAGTAATAATAATGATGATAAGCAGCAAATGTTCATTTTTTTCACTAAGCCAATATTTCTCAAACTTTATATAACTTTGAATTGAAAAATTAACAATAAGAAAATGGAATTGTAACTAATATAGCAGTCAACGATAAGAATTTAATTGAATCCATTAACAGTCTATTTCTTTGTTGAGTCCACTGTGATTTCATAAAATTGAAAATCCTCTCCGCGTTGTCATTGTGAGCAGGTATTAAAAAAAAACTGACGCTCAGAAATTTAGAATAAACTGATACTTATTACCACTGAAATACGTAGTTCACACACCTTTAACGAGACAATGCTCCACTGAACTTTTTTCCACCATTCTCTACGGTCAGAAAAGTTTTGAAATTAGAAAATTCATCAAACAGAAGAGAATCCCAATACTAATGCCTTTTCCCACCATAAAAAAACCACAAAAGTCTTCTGTCAGATCCGGTTGGTTGTCATGGTAACCCGCCATGTTCAAGTCTAAACAACAGTGGTTGGTTTATGTAGTTTCTTCGATAATAATAATTCATCATGGGTATGTTCTTCGTACCAGATTGCAAACGTTACAATGACAGAGAGACATGTCGCTTTAAAAGGATGAAAACCAGAAAAAGAAAAAAAAATCAGCCATTACTTCCACAAGTTACTGTCTACGTTCCTACCATCTAACTTACTTGACTGTTCACTGTTGTTTAGACTTGACCCCCGCCGCTGCTATGGCAACCAACCGGATATGGCGCCAAGCCTTTAGTCCTCCATTGTACACATTTCTTAATATCTGTTCAGTGTTATATTTTATGTTCATTTCTTAACATCAACAGCATACTGTGCACAGTTATTTTACATATCGAGTGGACAGTGGTCGAGTTATCTTTCTCAAGCGAAGTTTGAAGGTGATGAAACTTCATTACATGACATGTTATCTACCACTTTCATTCAATGCAATTAACACAAAATCGACATAAAAATTGATACATATAGTTTTAAAAGAGCATGAGTCCGGAAGTACAAGATTTTGGAAAAACTGAGAAAATTTATAATGGAAAATAAAAGAGTGAGACAAATTCTATGGAAGCTAGCAAGGTTTGATGGTTCAAAAATGATTCTGAACCATGAGATCGTATCGCTATTGTAAAATATAAATATGTTACTGGTGAGTAGAAGTTGGGGATTGGTGTATATTTCTTTTTTTTAAAAAAAAGAAGAAAGAAAAATTACAGGATTCACATTTATTTTATTATATTTTTTTATTCATGTATGTGTCTACACTAATATAATGTGGACTCCATAACACTGATTCATGAATCAAACAAAAAATATATCTAACAGTAAGTTTAGTCATAGTCTTGGTTTTCATTGTTCACAGGCCATGTTAGTGTCGTTATGGATGGGTCCAAGACGGATGCCCTTTTAAAATACGAAAGTTTCAGTTCACTACAAAACTTAGAGCAATTGATTTATTCATTTCCCTTTAATATCATACGTGCAGCTACATCTGTATTTTCAGAAACACTGCAACACTGCAAAACACTGCATAATGAAATTGTGGGCTGATGCCCTTTTAAAAATATACTATTCAAGGCCTGAGCCTTGGATGCCTGAAGGCCATAAATGAAACTCAATATATGATTAAATTCTCCTCCCGTTTACGTTGTCACAATGCTAAAACACAGTCAAGAACTAATTCTCAAATTAATTACTCTTTCAATACCAACCAGTGTTTCGATTACACTCACTCTTTTAATAGACGCTTAACATATTATTCGTACATACACGTCATACAGTAATCCTATTTGTTTGTAAATATGTTGAAATTCGTATCAATTGCTAACTTATATGAAAGAGAGTACACCACTGAAAAAAAGAGAGAGTACATAAGAGGCTCTACCACTCTTAACTCCCTTGAATGTTAGCCCATTTAAAAAACATTGCAATGTTTTTTGTTTTTTTTTATCAATTTTCTCCCTTATTTATAATGTTACAAATTTCAAATTTTAGCCGCATCTAGAGGATATACATATCTAGCAATGGTATGTCTCACAATTTCAACATACTCAAAAAAATCAGTGTCGGTTTTTACTTTGAGAAAGCGGCAACGTTGCATTGTGACCATTCCATCTGCTGTTAAAATGTTGACAATGATGGGTGACTCACGAATTTTTTTTTCCCTGCTTGCTTCTAGCGGTGAGCGATAGGGTCACTCGAAACTTCCTCTCTTTAGTTTTTGTAAAAATGTCTCCACCGCATTTTGTTGCGTCATTAGTCCTGAAGCTATGAAGTATCAAAGTGCAATTTTCTCGAATGCTGAAGAGTATATTATTATTATTATTTCCCTATTCTCTTTCTCAGTGTAATAACGTTTATTAAAAGAGAATGTAATGAACTTCATATTTTCCAGTTTCTCTTTGAGGGAGATGCTAGAACGACCATTTATTGGAAGCAGATCGAACTGAATTGTTTTAGGGCTATTGTCTCTTGGCATCTATATAGTTTAGTTTATAAACAGGAAAAATATCCTGTTTATAAGAAGGACGGGTAAAGAACTGGTTAGGCTGATTGTGGTAGGTCATGCGAAAAAAAATGATTCCCTCTCTGTGGTAATTTGAGGATTTCGCGTAGACAAATCTTCCAAGAATTTCTTGCAAACATAGAATAGGCTCATGAACAGGGCCAGATTTACAACTAGACCCGGGCCAAGGTGCCCATGTTGGACGAAAACAGCCAGATGAAAGAACGCTGTAAACGTTTAGTAATAATAATAATACACATGCGTAAACTCAGAGTAAATGCACTCAAGTAGTAATTTATTTACTGGTTGTTGAATTTGAGTGGAATTAGCTTTGTAGTTGCAGTATACAGTTGTGTAGAGGCGGGTTCGTTTCTCTGTTGTCTATTCCCCATCTCATCCAACCCGTTTTCCAACTTTCTGAACATAGGGTTTCTTCAGTATCTTCGTCTATTGTGATAATTTGGAAACTATTGAATATACACATAGATTAAAAAAAAAAAGATACTAAATTCAATATGCCGAATTGAACTATCATATTTTCGAAAATAGTGGCATCCCGAAAATACATGTAGTCAACTTGCAAATTTCAAATGAACAGTGACAATTAACCACTGTAGTTGTCAAACTGAAAAAAAAATGTAATTTATCTAAAAAATTTGAATTTAATTGTTATTTCAAATAAAAACTACCCACTTTCCATTCGATATTTTGAACTTGAAGCTCTTCCCCACTTCTCTCCTCAATAATGATATTTGCATAATATAACTGTTTTCGAAAAAATATGGCTCAATTTGGCTCAATATGACTCAATTTGGCAATGGAGATTTAGTATGTCTTTTCTTGTTGTTGTTGTTGTTGTTATTGTTTGAAAGCTTATGCCCAATAATTTATATTCTATCGTCCTAAATTTTCAGGATTTTCGTATATTTACGACAAAGTTGTTGGTTGTACAGTGGACTCTCTGTAATTCAAACTTGGATAATTCGAATTATTGAGTAATTCGAACAGAAGTTTATTCCCCTTGAAATACCTATTGAAGCCCGTGTTAAAAATTCATATGTAAAAGAGTACGTCTGGTAATCCTAAAGATAACAAATGCACGACTATTTGTGTGCTAACACTGAAGGGTGCAGGTAAGTCACACTGAAAGGTGAAATGGATGGCAGATTTTATTTCCCACTTATTCAATTTGATTTACTTGTATTTTTTATTATTTTTAGGTACGTTCAAACGGCTCTGGGAGTGCAGCGGCGCAGTGGGCTCAACCCGACAGCCATTAGGGACTCTGCTCACAGTATATCTATAGGCCTAAGTATAATATTCTAGGAAAGTTACCGGAATATTGGGAATTAAGACGGAATGTTCTTAAAATTTACTGTGCTGTGTATGACGTTATCGATCAAAGTGTATTTTCTCAGTATCCACCACTGCCAGTATCCACCAGCACTGAAGTAATATTATAAAGATGAAGACATTACATTGCTTTTGTACAGAAGTGGAAGAGAAATCATGTACAGGTGTTTTTACCATCCATTCAGTTCTTCAATCAGTCAAAAGATTTGAAGAGGGAAGAAGAAGGAACAGACATCTCAATTGAGTACTAATTTTATGTTAGAACATTAAGAATAATTGGCCCGACGAAAAAACAAAAGGTAGAGAGAAAAAAAAAATAGAAGTTTGTGAGTACTTGTTAGCGAAATATATGGCATCATCTCATTACCGAATGAGCTGATTTTGCTTTAAAGGTACGCACGGACACACGCATGCTCACATCACATTGTTGCGTGTGTTGTTGATAACAGTTCTTAGCTGCACGCGACTACTTCACAGGGGGCGGGTCTGTCTATTTTAACAATCCCTGCAGATGGAAAATTAGAGCTTTCTACTTTTCTTTTTCTCTTTAAAGGTCAAGTTGAGTGATGGATGTTTTTGCTTGAAAAAAAAATAGAAGAACAAAATAAAACGTAATAGTATGCTTCCTCTGAAATAACAATGAGAAAAATAAGCAAATATTGCGTTGACATAAATAACATTTAAACCGTCATTGAGACATTCATGTATCAGGAACTGGCTGTTATGTAATGGTAAGGCTGAAAGGGCCCCTCACTGTGTTTGCGTAGAAGAGACATATGAAGTTCTTAGCGTAGTTCCTTGTTTAGTACGTGGGTTGTTTGAAAAGTTCATAGCCTGCCACCAGAAATTATAGGCGGAAATTATCTCCATCGTCCGGTGTATTTGTTCACTTTCTTTCTGTAAACACAGGGAATTAATATTACAGTCTGTTTAGTTATTTCTATGTGAGAAAGTATCGTGTATACTAGGCAGAAAGGGGTTTTAAGTGTAATAGCCAATAAGGAAAGTTTGCTACAGTCCTTTGTTTAATGTCACGATTAAGCGCTATTGATTTTTAATGTATTATTACAATCGTGTATAATACTGCATATTGTTCAAATGATCAGGTAAATTATTCGTCGTCACAAAATTGCAAATGTTAATAATAATTATAATAAATTAAAAATAATAATAATGTTATTGATAATAATGATAAACAATTAATATGCCAACCTATTTTCCAGAAATATACACTTATTCTTAAATGACTGAAGAAATAAAATATGAACGCTAACAAGCCAATTGGGATAAAACCTTACAACTTGCGTAGCTACATTACTTATCCATGAAACAGTTCGTTACTAGGAAAATCGATTCTCTATGATGAGATGTTCAACAAAGGTTAAACCCTTCACAAACACTTTTCCTTCTGTACGTAATCACCTCTAAATCAAGAGTCAAGTCTTGCACCCATATCATGAAGCATTCACTTTCTGAGCTGTCGTTCCTCAGTGGTACTTGTTACACACAGAAGTGGCCAAACAATACAATCCCAGTCATTCTATGAACATCTCCTAAGCTCAAGAGGAAGGAGAGAAAGATAATGTCCATTGCAAACAATTGGTTGAAGAGCACAAGATCCAACAATGTGTGTGTGTGTGTGTGAAAGAGAACAGATAGTTGGGGCACAAGTTTCATTTCAGAAGAGTAGACAATCTTCCCTCTCCAATTCTACCCCAATGTCCTTTCCACTTGCCTCGCACACTCCATTAACATCTCACTATGCCAAAGAATAGAAGCCGCTTTCGAGATACGTACTCAATTCAGAAATCACAGAAGCTCTAGACTAGAATCTTTTTACTTCTTTTCTTTCGGTGTGCTCCTTTCACAGGATCAAAACTAGAGACAACTGACTAAACTCCTTGACTGATAAAGAGCAGCTTCTGGTCTCCTTTCAAGAATGATACATGCATGACACGAAGACAGCCAACTGGCCCCTTTCATCTCTATGTATTGTTTATGTACTCAAAGGGGACACAGCAGAGTCTTGCGAAAAAAAGAAAAGAAAATAAAGTCAACAATGGACAAGATAGCAGAGACCTTCCTCATCTCTGATGTTATCCAACCATTGTCTTGCACTTAGTTACATTGCCATATCTGTTACCTGTAAATTCAGTGATGTCGAACAAACATCAAACAATCTGTTTTGTAGTGAAAACAAATTGTGTACCTTCTATTCCTCCCCCGAAAATGCGTAATCCATGTTACTACAAGTTGTATATCAAATATACAAAAAAAAGATGATAAAGTTTCCGGAATAATCGAATGAAAAGAATGTTTTGATTACTAACGTCACTTTTATTTCTTGTATAAGAACACATTTCATAAATTATGCTTCTATATTTATGTATTTATTTCAATTGTTATTGTATCATTCTTTGTGTCTCAAAGTTGTGCTGACTCTAAGATTAATATGTCAATCTCAAGTCCTCAGAAATGACATACCTTCTATTTGGGAAACAGGATGAGGGAAGAACTATCCCTACACTGAGCAGCGTAATTTAATTTTCACAGCCGCATTTTCCCCGCATCATGTGTTACAAGTTACAAGATACAAGTTGTAGAATCGAAATCGGAGCTGGTTTCTCCCTTTCTTTTTCGTACGAATATTTCCTTTTCGTATCAGTATTAGTGAGCTTATTTCATTAATGACATTTTAATCTTTATTTTCAATCAAGGTTACTTAAATAGGCTTACAACAGACGACAGAGGAGAACGAACAATTCCGATTATGGTCCAAAGATGTCTCGACTTTCGTCAACAACAAAAAATGCAACCCTCTAGTCTGTCATCTGGAAGCAAGGAAGTAGTGAGTGCTTAATCAGTTGCTGCTATTTTGCCCATATAACGACTGTCACGCGGGCATGTAAGTTATATAGACGTTTAAGGATCAGTTCTACAATCGACCGCTAAACTTCTAGTCAGCGCTAAGTTGAGGCCAACTCTCATTTTGCGTACTCTCAATGGCCAAAATCAGACTTGGCCTCAACT
>JAGDQP010007594.1:3499-55463 GCA_022664845.1 Lepisma saccharinum | reverse complement strand
TAAGGATCAGTTCTACAATCGACCGCTAAACTTCTAGTCAGCGCCAAGTTGAGGCCAAGTCTGATTTTGGCCATTGAGAGTACGCAAAATGAGAGTTGGCCTCAACTTAGCGCTGACTAGAAGTTTAGCGGTCGATTGTAGAACTGACCCTAAGGAAGAGGGGGAAGTATACTGACTGACTGCGGGAGAGAGATGTGAAATAGATCGTTCTAAATTTTTTTGACCGCTAGATGGTTTTGCTCGACTAAATGTTGCCATCCCAAATTTTTTTAAACTAAATTCTCCACATAATTTAATATTTTTTCACGAGCAAGAAAGTTAATTATTAAATATATTTCTTTGGACTGTATGAAGCTCTTCAATCCCTACAGTACAGTGCAAATCGCCTCTGTTAAGATCAGAAATCTAAATTGGCTCAGAGTTACTAACTATTGATAAAGAAGTAAAGAGATGCTTATACCTTTCTTCAGGTCGCCCCAAACCTGACTTTTAGATATTTGATTTGGACAACAAGAAAACAATTCCCAAAATACTACGTGTCCAATTCTTCTTTGTCCACGAGATCTCGTATCCATCTTGGGTCTGAGATTAGTGTGTTGGTGGATATTTGATCTCAGCAATTTCTGTGTGGTTTGTGAGTTATAATATTGGAAGAACGAATTCAAGTTCATTTTAACAAGGAACGAGTAAAACGTTCCCTTTTAAGAGGAACTGGTATAACCAAAATAGTTCCTTTTTCTGTGATCTGGGTTCGTGTAACACGCGAGAATTAAATTCCATTTTGGGAAATGCTTGAGTTGAAAATATTCTCTTTTTTTTTTAACGAAAACACAAAACAAGCAACGTTATGAAACCTTTTTCACCACCCGCCATTAAGGTTAATGTAAAGCAACGATATCCAACAAAAGATGACAGCACTACCTCCGTATATGTGTACTGTATTTTTATCGTTGCACGAAATTTCAATGCTACTCCTACAAATTCAGCTTCTAACTTTCAGGGAAGAAAGTTCATAACCAATTCAAGAGTTCGATCAATGCCGATTTTTTATATGTTTTTCTTCATTGCTGAAAGACCTTCGTTGTTATAGATTTTGATTTTCACAACAACAATCAAGTGATTTCAACAATGAAGAAATACGAAAATAAAAAATCGGCATTGTTCGAAAATTGGTTATGAACTTTTGTTCCCTGAATTCTCTAGTCTTGAATCTGTAGAAGCAGCATTGACATTGCGTGTAACAATAAAAATACATTAGACATATACGAAGGTAGTGCTGCCATCTTTTGTTGGAGATTGTTGCTTTACATTAATCTTAAGTCCTGACCACACACAATTTTCATCATTTGACTGGCACGTTGATCACAACAACAAATTTATTTTCCAAGGAACTTCCCTAAGACTGAGAATATGTCATCATCATGCAGAAGAGCTTACCGAATTCTACAAAATCTGAAAAGATTTCGCGATGAATTCACAACCGGATACGTGTTGTCCAATCTTTAATTTCGTCTTTTTTCGAATGTTATGATAGTCACTACTAACTTGCAACTCCTGTGACTATTGCTATTATATGACGGGACCAATATCTTAATGCAATTAGTTCCTTAAGTAACGTCGGTTTGATTCCGTTGCTCAGATATACGTAATCTTAACATATTCATTCGACACGCATACAACTCATTACGGAGAATTCCATAGCATGCAGTCAATACATAAAATTATCAATTTTCATGTAATAGATATTTGCACTATTTATTACGAGTTACATTATAACATATCAGGCGGTTACTGAAGTTGGTACATATAATATAAATCATGAACATAACAGATATCGTACGAGTGGCTAATACTTTGGAATATTCACGTATCTATCACAATATTCGAGTTAAAATGGCACAGTTTTATACTCTAGATATTCACTTGGATTTCTCACGTGTATTCTAAGGCACTGGTAACGTCAAACAATAAGAATATTTTAAGTATTTCCGTTTACTATAAAATGTATATCTGTTTAAAAGCAGAGTTCTTTGTACAAAGATGTACCACTCTACATAATTCAGCTATATATTCAAAACATAGAATATTTCCTATATTCTTACCTCAGTTCTATTAATAAGTCCTGAGCTCCAAATGCAGTGGGCACATAAAATTCAATGGTACAGGATTGTACTATTATAGTACTGTAGATGTGAATCCTGACGTTAAAAGAAAATCATCACATTCTTCCTGTACTAATGTCATGACATTCTTACTATGTCCCGTAGATGATAAGCAAGCTCATTAAACGTACAAAATTACACAACTGTTCTATAAATAATCATTTTAAACTTCAATTTCCTCATCATAAAACAAATGCACGTCATTCTTCCTTCTCAATATCATCCCCCGAAGTCTAGAACTCTTTTTTTTTTTTTTTTTTTTTTTAAAAAAAAAGTTATTTTCGCCACAAGACATGTCCAATTCAACAACAAAGTGTTTGACTTACTAACGCCAAAAAGCAATTGCACACAGTCAGTCCTCATTCCCACATAGCAGAGTACATCCCTGGGACGTCCCATTTAGATCCCATTAACGTCAGATTTCTCAAGCTCCCATAGCGATGTCCTAAGGACGTCCGTGGGATAACTCTGTGGGCAATACAAACAGTTCATCCCGTATGGAGGTCCCCTGGATGTCCCCCGGAAAGCCGTGCGGGATTACCCACCTGGAATTTCTATAAATTAAATCGACCTTACTATTATTATTATTTAATTAATTATAACTATACGAAGGATATACCTTCGTATAGTTATACGAAGGATTAATTATAACTATACGTCCCATGGATGTAAACGGGACTTAAACAGGACGTCCTACGGACGTCCCGATATCCTGCCAGGAGATCCGTCAGATATTCCTGGCACATTTTGCTATGTGGGTTAGTAAAGAGCTGTTTCGTTTTATCATTTAGTATTCTCGTTCATCTGTTGTTTTTTTTTTTTTTAATCGAATGGTGTGTTGTACGTAGTTTGCGGTATGTGCTATCAGTATATAAAACCCTTCGGGATTAAGAGAAGAGTGACGCAAGAATTCTACTCACAAAAGAAGTGATATCCATTTTGCGAGTTACTTTCTTTGTGTCACTATGATGGAAGTGTCTCCTTTGTAATAAAGTTAGGAGATTTAGTATCCTTCCGCCATAGCAACACAAAGAAAGTAACTCGCAAAATGGATATCACTTCTTTTGTGAGTAGAATTCTTGCGTCACACTTGTCTTTACCCCGAAGGGGTTTGTTTATATACTGATATCACTTATTTTGTAGGCTGCCTATTAAAAAAAAAGTGCATAGTCTTCATACAGGAGGCCGATTTTGGGCCGTATCTCTAAAACAATAACTCCTATCATCAAAATAAGCTTCGATTTATCCCAACTTGTTAGGGCCCGCAATTGACCCCCAAAACCTCCGGTACCAACCACTTTGCGCTAAACCAAAAAGACAGACAGAATGACGGAGACCCTTTTCTATAATTTGTGAAAATTCTATGATTGGGCTAAAAAGGTTATAACTTTTGAAGCCCTTCACCGATTAAGACGTGTTATACACCATTTGAAAGGTAATGAAGCGTAGATTACGATTCCGCAAGCTTCGGCAGCCTATATGGCCTGTGGTAAGTGCTATCACCAGAAATGTGAAATTCTTATATATTTTTTTTCAAACAGCCCTAGGGGTCCCAGGGAGGTCCTACCGACTCGCTTTTTATGTATATGTTTTAGTATGGCAAAAGACTTTTAAATGCAACTTCAAGCATCAAAATCGGGCTTATAGTTTGCTAGATTCGAAATTATCTGTATATACTGTATGTGAGCGCAGCTAACAGACTCGTTGCATAGCGTCACTCGAAGAACTACCGTTCTTCGTGATGTCATAATATTTTGCTTAATCTCTTAATGCAATATATAGTAATTTTCATGTAATATAATTACATTAGAGCACCCTTTGGCTGAATCTCGCCCTGAATAGATTACACTGTTCAACATACAAAATGTTATGGAAATGGGACTAGCTAATCTTGACCAATTCGTAGCCGATGAATTCGAAATTTACATTTTGAATTTCCGCTTACTTCTAGTTTTCGTATTATAGGCATGGCCTGAAAATATTGTCTCCGTCTTTAACAGTTAGCAGCACTGCTGTTAGACACGATGAAATCGCTTGATCGCCTATCGTGTTCATCGAAACTCAATGTTTGGATGAATGAAAAAGAATGTGGTATGAAGTGCCCATGATTTGGAGGGATCCGAGCAACCACAGTTATTGACTGTTACTTCCGTATGGTGCCCCTATTATAAAAGGCTTGTCCATGGGGGAAAAAAAAAATGTATATCCTAATATGCCATCTGCAATTCGACCTATTATTACTCATGATGACGGACTTCCTGTTCCTTTTTCTGTGTCTGAAGACGAGGACAGTGTTTCTTCAAACAGCGAAGAGCAGGAACCATCAACTTCAGATGGTGCGGACGACTTGCCAAGTCATAAGATTACAGAGAATACGTTATCAGAAATCTCCAAATTCCAAAGAATAAGGTTTAACTTTTTACATCAGGCTTACAGCAATGGACTCTTTATACACTACTCTGTGAAAGTGACAACATTCCGCAGTAGGGACAAAGAATTTGAGCAATATTTTAAAACGGAAGAAATTTTACTTGCTGCAAGCACTGAATATAAAGCACAGTCCTGATCAGCGGTGTTTATTCATTGATGCTTCAAAGACAAGTTTGACTGAAGGTAGTGCTCTTACACAATGGAAATAAAGTGCCTTCCAATCCTGTGACATATGCTATAAGGATGAAAGAAATATATACAAATATGAAAAGCATCCTGGTCGAAATAGACTACAAGAGGTATCATTGGGATGTTTGCAATGATTTTAAGATCATTGCAATTTTTTTCAGAACTAAAATCCGGATACACCAAATTTTCTAGTTTTCTTTCTGAGTGGGATAGCCGTGCCAGGTTTGAGTGGGATAACCCTGCCAGGTACACCCACTGTCCTTAGAGAAACTGGCCCCAAAGGGAATAATTAACAATCGAAACAAGCCTTTAGATAGAATCAAACAAAGAATTGATCCCCCCTCTCCTTCCCGCTATATATTAAATTGGATCTTATGAAGAATTTTGTGAAATCATTATGAAGCAAATGTGTTTATTGGCCCACAAATAAGATAATTGTTAAAAAGGGCCATTTTGAAGCAGTGACAAGCGATTAAGCGACAAGGAGAAAACAGCAAGCATATCAATTGTTTAAATTGGTTTCGAATAGTTCTCTGGAAACTTACGAAGCTGAAAATTTCAGATAACCTGTGCCGGATTCGTATGAATATCAGAATATATTGCTGGAACTGTACGTTTTGCTTTCATACCTCTATTTCTTTCCTGCAAATTGTGGTGATGAGAGCGACGAACTTCGTGTACGCTTCCGTAAAGATATATCGGTGAATGAGCTCACGAACAAAGGGAAATAGAGTGCCACTATGTTAGGTGATTATTACTACATGATGCAAAGGGGATGTTCATAACACAGAATACCACAGAGAAACCAAAGAAGACAGCGTTAAGATAAGTGATTTTCTATTGAAATCCTTTTGTACGTATAACAATGAAGGCGCTTTTATATCGAACACAAGAGAGCTAACCAATGAATTTAAGCATCATTTTGGTATTCAGCAAAGCCGCAAACATAAGGAGAGTATGATCAGTTAACCATAACATTCGATCATCCAAAATTTCTAGAACAGTGTATTATTATTATTATTTCCTTTTATTGATCATTCATTTAACTGATTTAACTTTCTTATAATTTTGATTTGTAAATGGCGTAAAACACATGCGTAAGTAGTACATTACTTACTACTTACTTACTCTATAGCTTACGGAACTTACAAGTTCATCGCCGCAGTAACAAACATTCGCAGTAGGATTCTGTCCTGGGTAAGATCAAACTAGTTTTCACCACAAACATCTACTTCATGAAGATCCTCTCTAATATTGTCCTCCTAACGACGTCGCGGGCTTCCCAACGGTGTCTTTCCCTCTGACTTTCCTACCACGATGTAATATAATCTTCGTTTTTTTTTCATCCGAGTTGGATGGCCTGCCCACCTTAGTCGTCGTGATTTTAGTCTCGTCCTCTAGGTATATAGAAGAGATAAAACCTAGCATCTATTGAATATGAACTTAAAACTTAAAACTAGTGGCGTACAGTACAATTTTAGTTATGAGGTTTATTGCTGGCCTGGTTTTATACGAGTAAATATTATAGTTTCTAATTAAGCTACATTTAATTTCATGGATATAAATAACAGACTGCAATGTATAAACACAAGGTAAATGCACTATATTGATCTTTTGCAATCGTTGTTTGCACAATGAGGTAGCTATATATCATTATTCCAAATACATTTTTCTGAGCAACTCTTGATGCGCTTCAGACGACGATCTCCAGAAGAAGATTCCATAATGTGAGAACAATGTTACGTCTTTTTAAACTAGCATATTTTATACCATGTAGTCTCGAAGTTTCTTTTATTAAGACGGTGGTTTCTTGTTCTTTGTATCTTGCTCCCAAAAATCGCAGTCGATGCAAGGTTATGCTCGTGTGCTTCCAAACAATCGCACAAGGTCTTTCCTCCTTGCTTTTGCTAATACTGTAGTTCCTGCTCATTCATCAGAGGGCGTGCCCCTTCACGGTTCTCCTCTGCCTTCCCATATAAAACATTGTACGTAAGTGCGTGCATGTATACTGGATATGTATATTTGAGGGGTGGGGGGATGTTTAATGCGTGGTATAAAGAGTGACATGTTACGTGCACTGATCTTATTGTTCAAGTGCATCGGTTTTGTACATCGTACTTATAGCCTACAAGCTTGCACCTTACATTGTGAAGTTATATATTATTCACACGCACAAGAAATATGTGGCTTGGAAGGGAGGAAGGGGCGATATGAATGCATTGAATCTTTCATAGTATTATTTCTTAAGTTCATTCAGTCGTGAGGAAAGAAAAATAAGTACAATATATCTTTCCGGTTCTTATAAGAAGCAGTTAAATTGAACATTATGGACACTCCACGCTGCTCCAATTGAACGCTAATAGAAAGAACAATTCAGGGAACTCCAATGGGAATCGAGTCAGAAATTAATTGCGTTGTTAGTTAATTATTTATTAAACGTTTATTTACTTGTAGAAAATAATATTACTACAAAATATGTACTTAACTTTTATATAAAATGCACTAAAAAGTATAACATATTTTTAAAAGCATTTAAATGATTTTTAACACTTATATTAGCAACAATTATAGCGCTAGGTGCTGATTGAAAATTATATTCATGCTGAATTATATATTTTTTTATGTTTGCTATTAATCGCCCCTACCCAATTTTTTGCCATTTTCAGTCACAAATGTTTTTTTTTTAATTTCATTTTTTACATTATACCAGTGGCGGCCGGTGGTTGCCTCCTCTGGGTGTTGCACTCAGGCCCGCCGCCAGCCACAAAGAGTAGGGGTCCAGGAAAAATTTTAGGGAAGAGTTTGGGCTTACGAAACCTACATAAAATTAAATATTTGTATGGAGGCAAGGAAATTTGCGGGGGGGGGGGGGGGGCTCAGCCTCCTTGGTTGCAGGCCTAGACTTTCACTATGTGTGAGAGGATTAGGTAGCTAATCAGCAACAACCAATCAATGTAGAGTTAACTTATGTAAAGTACAGACAAAAGAAGAAGTGACCAGATTTTCACATAAAAGGACGTTAGTCAATTAGTCACGATTTTGACAAAACTTAGAAAAATGTCGTAGCTATAATATTGAGGACAGAATTTGATAGTTTGTCACAATTTTTCGTGGCTAGAAATTTCTGTGACTGTTATTGGTATTGTTAATATCAGTTTTACAAGTTTTGAAGATTCACTAAACGTGTTCTCTAAGCTATTTTGAACTATAAAGTCTAACAAGTCCGCAGCTCCTGACGTTGTGTCACCTTGGTTTGACAAGGTTCTATCTGCAAGTGACTGTATTTTAGAAAAAAAAACGTGTTTAAAGTTTTATTAAGCTATATTACGTTAATTTATAAACTTATCATTATGATTTTTTTACAGAATGGTTAACTGCCTGGGAACTTTATATTTATATAATTTATATTGGAAATGGGGCCTTACTATTCTTGTTTTGAATAATCACTAAAATGCAGTTAGAACTGTGTCAAACCAAAATAATGTAAAAAACATGCATGACTTAGGATGATAAAAATGTAACTGCAATTGAGTAGATTAATTATTCATACTTTAATTACACGAAATGCATGTATAATACTAATCACAAATGCAGCAGTGCAATATAATACTCCCCGTCATGCAGGGGCATGAATAAAGGGGACTTTTTTATGTTATTTTTCTTTAATTTGTAAACCCAGCACAACGCCTTTGCTGTTTTGGTTTGATGTCAAAAACACTCAAACTACAACTGGAAGATGAAACTGTAGTCTCTGTCCTGTAGGTTCTAGAAATTTCATGTATGCTACACTAACTGGCTCGAAATTGTCATGGCTTGTCATGCAACACTGTACCGAATTCTTGAGTAAACGTCAAACATGTTACTTAAGTGAATGGAATAGTTTTGTAATTTAGGAGTTTTGCTGTCGCCCCAAAGTCTTTCAAGTCATTCACTGTAATCTGAATAACACGCTATGGGTTGTGACCATCTATACTCTTCAATATTCTTACGAGACTAAAAGGTAAGTAGAAGTCCGTCTTGTTCATTGATTTTTCAATAGCACTCTGTACAGTACATGATCTACTTCCTGAACACAGAAATGTCCAGGAAGGGAGAGTATTTCATTGAGACAGAATTGATGTTGGGATTTTCTAGCAAAAGGTACAAAAACTGCATTTGATATATGGGAATTACGGTTTTGTGGTACACAGGAATCGGATCAAGTAATCGGTTCCGTGATCTCATTTTCTTCGAGCATTGCGTCCAATATTCTCCTTAGAGCACTCGCAATGTCATTCCCTGCACGTACTGGCATTGTTTCATTGCAGACAGAAAAATAAACATTTTTGTTAGAGTAAAGTATGCGGTCAAATTCTAAACATATAACTTTCTTTTATAAAATAAGCTACTGATATCTGAGTAGGGACACATTATAACGTTTTGTAAATCGAATAAACGGACTGGAAAATCTTTGTTTTCTTTTTCACTTTTTCTGTGTTCTCTCACTTAGGTCTTACGCAAAATATGCGTCTCATAATCGTCATTTTCCTCATCACTTAAAGGTTTCAACCGTTTTTGCCACCTTATACGCCTCGCACACATCGCATCTGTCGCTTTTTGGCAAACAGAAACCTAAACACCGTTCCAAATATTCGGTAGTACATTGATTTTTAAATTGTTGTTTTGTTTTCATTCTGACACTTTTCAATGTAAAGGTCATACATTGCAATGTTCAAATGACTGCCTAGGTACATTATACTGGTATTAGCTCGGCAGTAGTAGGATTCTACTGTCGGGAACGATTTTATGTGTTACCTTGCAAAATATGCTTCGCCCTTTGTTTTTCAACGATTATTACTGTTTCTTCCTCTTCGATCTACAGTAGGGGTGTTTGTATTCATAATCTTGGTTTTGTGTGCAGTATACACAGGTTTTGGGGATATGCCGAGGGTCGACAAATAAAATGTTTTGCACACTTGAATTTTTTCTCCATTAACATTAAAGAAGTAATTAAAAGAATACTTTATCGTGTTGCATCTCATAAGAATGTTTCTGATTTTGCTGATACCAGCTTCGACGTCTGTATTCATTATCTCGCCATTTGTTGACGGCTGGACTGTCTACTCTTTCTTTATTATACAATTGTTTTACTGAATCGTTAAGTTTTGCACAGTTACATGCTTGATACCTTATAGATCTCTTCCAACTTGGGAATATGTAATCTAACCCATTTCTTCCTGAAATAGAAAAAAGTATATCCTGTTTTGTTATCCACCATTCCAAAGTAAACATTTCATTTCTATAAATGCATGGTAGAGTAATTTTTCCTATTATGTCAAATTTAGAACGACTCATATCTAACACTGTAATGTTATCGTATATCGGCTGAGATTCTCAATTGCATTTATTAACTGTGCGCTGATCAAGTACATTAGGTCCAGATCCTGTATCAGTTAATGCTGTTATAGATTTCTCCATGGCTAACATATGTATCATACTTGGTGGAGATACCCTAATATCCTGGGATGTTTCTACAACACTAACCCAAATATCATTTATACCATATCTTGATGTTTCTTATGATGACTCAGTTTGTGGGGTTTTGTTTAATAGGTGTCTAACCTGCTGATGCTGTTGTGGTTTATATTTGTTTTTGATATATTTAAAACATACAGCCTTGAAGTATCCTTTTCTACCACACGCCCCACGGAATTTGTTGAATGCCGGGCATTCCTTATATTTGTGAGTGCGTCCACAGAATGAGCAATTATGCACTAGTTTTGTCTGTTCATTTGTATATGATTTCCGTGATTTATTCTGATTAAATCTGCTATCAATCTTATCTACCTGATATTCTTGTACCTGTATCTTATGAACATGATGTGTAAATAAGGCACTATCACGTTCGATGGTTTCATGTTGAATAGCCAATTGCGTTGCGTCGTCAAAAGATAATTTATCCAACGCTAGTAAACGTTTCCTTACTGTGGAATCTGCTACCCCGAATATTAATTTGTCTGTCAAAGCTTCCTCAGTAAAAGTATTTAATTGACATTTAGCAGCTTGGCTTTTCAACGCTTGTATATAATCTAATGTGGATTATCCTTGCTGCTGTAGCATTGCGTGGAAATGAAATCTTTCCGTTCGAAATTTTGGTTTACTCTCAAACAATTGTATTAGTATAGTTTGAATTTTATCCCAAGTGAGATCTTTGAGAGGCGACACATTAATTTTAAAATTTTCAAATGCATCATTATCTAGTGACGCCATAAGATGATCTACCTTCTTGCAATCCTCAGTTCCGAAAACTTTGCAATGAGATGCAAATTTTTCTAAATAAAGTGGCATCTTATCTCTATGTGAGACGTATGAAGCAAACAACATCGAACTCATAGCAATTATTCTGATTGTACTGTTTAGAGTTTGAAATCCTCATCAGCCAGTGTTGTATTTCAAAGAGAGTTATTTCTAAATGGGTTCGTTTATACTCTAAACTGCACACTACAAAATGATCACACTGAAGATTCTTTCTAACGTAGCTTTTACTATGAGCATGCATAAAAGAACTGTGATCATAAAACATTCAATGATTTCTCGCATAACACAACATAAACTAGCAACATAGACAATTACTTTATTAGGTATCTGCTATAAAGAAAATACATCAAATTAGGATCGGAACCATTTTCCTTAAAGTAGGTTAATCAAGAGCTTATTTACATTGTTGTTGGGACATGAATCTTTCATCGTTTCGACCATCACGTATTTTTTCATCAAAATACCATATCATTATATAGACCAATTGTTACCTGTCCCAGAATTTAGCACAAATAATTCCAATTTATGAAATTTTACATCACAAGAAAAACCTTAAACTTGACGTAGAAACAAAATCTTAGATGTCGCCCGTCAAAGAACGAAAGTAGAAAAGAAGCTGTAAAATATAATTTGCTCTTCCCGAACAAGGCTTAAATTGGATCTTTGGCCAAAATGAAGGGAAACTTTCGCTGTTATAAAATTTCAAGCTGTTAAACACAGTTTACCATTTATCAATTTAGCTTTCTTTGCTTTTGGATTTTCAATCTCTTCTCCTCCACCATCGCTTCATTCCTCTTCATTATTCTGAACACATTCTTTTTGGTCGCTTCGTTAATGTACGAGTAATCGTATTATAAAACAAGCGTCTCTTTTCCGTTGCATTTATCAAAGAATAGAATGAAATATGAATGTTCAATCTCTCATCGGCAGTTATTTTTTGATACAACCGTATATACAACTAATCTGGCAATTGTTTTAGTCTTCACTTCTTTTCCACGCACTATCAACATAACAAAAGCTTTCAACGTAGGTGACATTACAGATAACCTGAAAATTAAGTCTAGTACAACACAATAATACCGCCAAAATAATTGAAAGCATCAGCTGCAGTCAGTATTTTCAAGACAACAACATCAGCGAGGTTAGGGCAGGTTTACACGCAACGACTTAACGGATTCCATCAATCGTTTTGAGTCAGACGGAATCCTTAGACACTAAAAACAGCTGTAACAGCTGATCAAGCTGCAGTTACAACCTTGTCAAACTGAATACTATGGTAGAGTAAGAATCAGTTAGAACCCTGTCAAATTAGTAGATCGATTATTTTTTATGTTATAACAATAAGAGTCATAAAGCTCGATTTTTATGATTACATACTGTATAAAACTCAATTTTGACAAAAATGTAAGTTAGAACTTTGTCAAACCAAGGTGACGATTGATCGAAATTCTTCTGCCAAGTAGATCGATAACTTCGTGACGACAGAACTTTCCTTTGTCAAGAAATGTGTAAATTGAACATAATTTCTGCACAGTTTGTTTTTTGAAAATTCCAAAAGTAACTCAGAAATTTCTCTGGAGTAAACAGCGTGACCGTCATAACATGCCATGTGAATGTAAAGCGGGATTTTGCTTCGCAAGCAATCATATCGCATACTTCCTTTGCTTGTCTTACCCATTCCATTCTTTCACTCTTTCTCCTTTTTGATACCGCGTTTGTATTGTCTGTTGTTTAACTCGAATCATCAAGCTGGTCTTGCTATAGTGTAATATTTGTTTCAAAGTGGAAAATAGCCTTTTGTACCAAGGAAGGGTCAATTTCTCAATTTTGAGGTTGATTGAACAAAATTTCCACAAGAGGCATTATTTTACTATAAAAAAGAAATCCAGAAATTAAAATGTCTGCTAATAAGTGTTTTCTAGAGTACTTCAGCCCGATGGATTACGTTTGAATTTTTCTCGCCTTCCGTCTTCACTATCTTATTCATGCACTGAAAAATACTCTTTTTATGTTCAAAGACAGTATTTACGCTTCTGAACAGGAAGTTCTAGTCAATCCAAAACTGCAACTCGCTGGGAACTACCAGAAAAAAGTACACAACATTGCAAATTTGAGAAAAAAATATTACATTTCTATTTATAGAAGGAGATTTCCTCATAAATAGATTAACTTGAGCATAACAATGTATATACACAGCATTGGAAATGGGACAATATAACACCATAGCTTTAAAATTATGATTTCGCGATTAAAGTAACATGATTTGCTCTCAATGACCTCTATTTAAACTGACTACTGATGGTGCTAAAAATTTCAGCAATATATATGAAGCCAGGAAGCGGAGAGCACACTTAATCTAGTTTGTCCACTTCCAGTCAAAACCAATATGGACCAAATTTTCAGTTCTAACTCAGCTCTATACGCTTGATATCGCTGTGTGACTCGTTTTCTATTTATATCTTAATTATTGCAAAAAAAGTAAATATTATTTGCAGTATTTTCTATTACACGTAGAGTACAATATACTATTATATGAATAACTCAGGAATTAAAACTTAAATACAAAACGGGCCGCAAGCGATAAGAAGCGTATAAAATTGAGTTAAAACTGAAAATTTGGTCCACATTGGATTAGACTGGAAATGGACATACGAGTTTAAATATTTGCTCTGGAGTCTATCTTTCGACACTAAACAGTCACTCTATTCACTCCAGTATCGTTACGTGAAGCTCGCGAGTCCCGCGTGACATGTAGCATTCTGTTGTAGCATCGCTATTCAAAGGCAGGAAAGAACAAAAGAATTCACCAGCTCTCAACCAAGAAAAGAAAACGGACGAATACACACACACACACACAGAGAGAGAGAGAGAGAGAGAGAGAGAAACTGCAATGAAAGGAGACTAGTAGACAGCGTTTGTAACCTGGGGGAGGTCATGCGCGCCACAAGTGCCACCTTACGGATGCAATGAAAAGCTAAGGATGGGAGAAAAGAGTAGAAAACCTCTTTCCTTGCTTGGTCGCTGCAACCTCCCAGTACCTGTGGAAATTGCTACTAGAAATGTCACTCGAACATAGAGCGAGGGAAAGTCTCTGTAGCGAGTAGGGCATTAAAAGCGTTGCGGGCAAATTATACACCAAGATTAGACTGTGAACTTGTGAAGTATTTTTTTTTTTCTCTTCCTAAAAGGAAACTATGGCGTTTTTTGAACACCGAGGGGGAGAATATTATTTCATACTCTATATTTTAGAGTGATTGAAATAAAAATTAAATAACTTAAGAAAATGGGTGTTGTGCAACAAGGTAATACTGGCAAACACCGCTACTGCATTACACACGTATTGAGATAAGGAATAAATCGAAATTTATCACATTTGACTTGGTATTTATAGTTTGTAACACTGTGTTTTTTTGCTTTACTTGAGGTGGTGATCCAATCCAAGTAATCCAATGGACTAACGTAGTGCCATTTGAAATGAGTTACGCAACACTGATAATCAGATGACATCAAAAGAAAGTGTTTACATAGTTATGCATTAGAAATCTTAAATTGTGTCACTTTTCGTACTCCGGTCTGACCCGCAGTTGGTAACCCGGAGATCCGGACCAAAACTTCATCCGAATGATTAGTTTCGACTCGATTGCAACTTGTCTTGTTTCTGTAGCTTGAATCAATATGTGGTGCTGAGACTCTTTGATGAGAGGACTTGTGTACCTGCTTTATGTATGCCGAAAGATAATACATTACGTATACTCACAAAATTAACAGTATAACATTATACTTACAATATAACAGAAAGAAAAGCACTGATATTGATTATTTATGGTAAATGTTGAAAAGACAATTTACTCGATAAAGGTTAATTGGAATTAAATTGAAGAGTACAGAGGAAGAACAATCAAAGTCCATTTTTGAAAGTTATGTGAAAACACACACGTTAAGGTGAAAAAGCACATATAAAATGTTTAAATTTATTTTGGGCCCTCTAGCACATTATCAGCCTACGACAAAGTGCCTAAAGGCCAAAAAGAAATTGAAATGCAAATGCTCACACCTGAAAATGTTCGTTTTCTCACAACTTTCAAAAATGGACTTTGATTGTTCTTCCTCTGTACTCTTCAATTGTTTCAAGAAACTGTTATATATATATATATATATAAACAATGGCAAAAATCATTTTAAAGTGCGCACACTACAGAGAACTCTGGACGTATTATTGATTTTCATACTTGGTAAGTGTAATTTAAGACAATAAGATGGCTACAGTAAATATTGTACGAGAAACAAAAGGAGAATCATGTTTACTTTTATTGCATTTGTTTGATTGAATCTCTATTTCTCGTGAGATTTTTTTTCAGCATTTGAAAAGTGTCTTGCAGACTCCGAAGATAAAACCGGAATGATAAGTATTCTCTGTTAACTTCCAAAGCAGTGCACTCACGTAAAGAAGAAGTCAATTTTTGGTCGAAAAAATTAAAATAAGATATTTATAATGAACCCATGGCTATTACGTGACATTTTGGTCTTTTATTGACGTAATTCTGTCATGTCTCATCCTCTAGTTTTTGACGAGACACTATGATTATATCTTGTATTCACTAGCGACTGGCCAATTTCGTTGGAATGAAACAATGAACTTGTCGCATTCAACTGTTTCATGTGTGTACCATTGGTTTCTAAAATGCATCATTTATAATGTTTATTTGAAATAAATACCTACAGCAACAGGCTGTCACTGGAGGAATTTTACATACGTTGTTTGGTTTGTGACATTTACCCGTCATTTTGACGTCTTTTGCATCAATTTTTTACCTAAAATGACGTCATTTTCACGTGCGTGCTCTGCTTGGGTTAAAGTACTTTTCTACCACCACATTCAAGGAGCAAGACCGGATCCAAGCTATATGTTATCGAAACAGATAACCCGGTCCTAAACTTGACCCAATTGACTTGGTGGCCCGTTTCAGCTCTGGTACATTCTCATAGGATTTAATACTCTGTGCAAGGTGTTTTTTTTACAGCCTTTGGGTGCGTTTTTACAGACCCATTCTCTAAAGTCTGCAATTACTTATGAAAAATTTAGAATTATGATTTAGAATCTTTCGTTCTGTTAAAATAGAGAAGTTGTTTAACACACAGAAAAGGTGCCACCTAAACATATATTTTTCACAGTTAATGTGAAGAAAATAAATAAATAAATCACCATTACTGCACACAATAATTTATTTTTTGTTAAGTTCCAAACAACTTGCATTAATTTATTTGTTTAATTTAGGGTGTTCGTCAATAACACTTCGAAGTTTGCATCTTTTGCAAATTATTGTGTAGAGTCTTCAAATTTATGGCATGTTTTCTCTTCGTAATTCAGCCTTGTGTCGGTTTTGATATCTGTAGTCATTCACAGGATTTTTGAATGAGTCTTTGACTCTATAACATCAAATGTATAATATAGATATTAGTGATTTGTTTGTAGGTTAAAAACAGAGCGTTTGAGTTGACCACATTAGTTTCTTTTAGAGGCAGGCCTTCTTCGGTTCTAACGAAAACATGCGAACATTTTAATGGTTGCGAATTTCCAAAATAAAATGAAACTTACATACTCAGAAATTTGTCATAATGTAGATGTAAATATTTTCCCGAATGTTAATCTTTCTGGTGATTTTTACTTTCCTCTAACTCATAACGAATTTAGCCCCTTTTTTCTCGTATCATCATCAACAGCATTAATGTTCTGCCGAAAGAAGCATGTCCTTCAAGGCGTGTTAAATCCTCTCCATTTATCCCGATCCTTTCTTTTTGTCTAGCCAAAAGATTTCTCTTCCTTAACTTTATCAAGAAGTTGGATTCGTCTTCTTCATATTCCTCTTTTTCCCTCGAGAATACCTCTCTGCGCAGTAAACGTCTTAACCAGTTTTTTATCCCCTTTCTATGCTGTAGTATTGTTCGTCTCTCATCTATTCTCTTCAGCACTTCCTCAACCTCCTGTGTGTAGTTGATTCTTCTATATTTCTCCATGTCCTCATTTCAAACACTTCCAAATTTCTTTCTTCACCTCTTCGTAGAGTCCACATGAACTCTTTTTCGTATATTTTAATTAAAAAAATAACATCTTTCTCTTGAGAACAGCTGTCTTAAGTCACAGGCACTGTTCCTAATCCACCTAGTACCTCAAAGTAAATAGAAACAGAATTTACGTTTGGGTTCAGAGTCCTTTCGTCCGGTCGGTCTTAATCTGGTGACAAACGGCAGAGCCTTTTCGTTTGATTACCATTCATTGTCCATTTGAATTTACTTATGACCTTTTGGTATCTATAGCTCAGACAGGCATAGGGTAGGAGAAAGGATACGGGAAGGAGTCGACCAGCTGTGACAGAGAAAAACTCTGGATAATGCCTTGTTTACATTACTAACATCTTACCATGGTTAATATTAACAAAAATCATTTTAGTAATATAAACAGTAGTTACCGTTAACGCGGGTTTCAAATTTAACTAGCGTCAACTTACGACGGTTATCTTGTAACGTTAGTAAGAAACAGCTGTCTAAACGCAAGTTAGTCATTAGGCGGGTCCACTTCGTGAGTTTATTTCTTTCTTTATCGAAATATGTAGTACCCTAGTGGTGCGTATCACTTTTAAAGTATAAAAGAATGATGGCAGAACTAATCTGCAAAATGTGATGCTACAATCAATTCATTTATGTTCATTTTTTATAATTTAATCCTCTCCCGTGTAAGAAGAAGATTCTTTCCTCTACGGAAACTTCTTCCTGTTTCTTTACAGACAATGGTAGAACAAGCACGATAACCAAGTTAAGTTCGGTAGTCTGAACGCAAGTTAGTTTTACCCGTAAATCTTACCATCGTAAAAGGTGAGTAATCTAAACAAGGCATCAACGTTAGTCAGGAAGGTCGGCCCAGGATGTTCCGAATGCAACCGGAACTATACCAACCGCTCGGTGTTAGATCTGTAGGTAGAGAGAAACTGATTTCAGATTTGGCTTCATCGATCAGGTGATTCTAAACTGGTAGGTACCTTGCAATTTGCTAGCCTTCTCCACTTAGAAAATCCACGCTAGTTTCAGTATGGTTGTAGACGCCAGTAGTGGATCCTCTCTAGTAGCCGACTATTTAACGAAATATTTATACCAATAAGGCTTAAAATTTGTTCTAAATGTGAAAAAGAAAAGCTTTCAAGAACCACACCACAGAGACATTTGTAATGCTATAGGGACTACAAACGAGAGAACTGGAGTAAAAAAAAAAAAACACCGGATGATTTGCCTATACTAGAAACGCAACCCTGTGCAGTCACCATACAAAATAAACCATTTGTGTTCGCAGCAAGAATGTGGGAATGAAAGCTTTAGCGGGTACTGGAGCATTATGAATCGCAAACGTTATGATAGAATAAAGAAAGAAAATCCAATGATTACAATGGAAACTACCCTATGTACAACCCTCACCGGGACTATGTCAGAACGCCCACTGGTCAGATCGCCCACTTCTGAAAATGGTCAGAACGCCCACAGAAACGGTCAGATCGCCCACCAAAACGGCAAAACACGCAAATTCAGAAATGGTCAGAGCACCCACAGGTCACAACGCCCACTCGTAAAAATGGCAACAACGTTCACCAAAATGGTCAGAACGCCCAAATGCATAATCGGTCAGAACGCCCACTGGTCAGATCGCCCACTTCTAAAAATGGTCAGAACACCCACCCTTCAAAACGGTCAGAACGCCCACCAAGATGATCAGGATCCCCACAGTTTAGAAAATACAAACCCTACCAAGGTACATAGTTAATACTTTAATTTCTTGCAGTTTAATACTTATGTTAAATCGATATTGAACCAACATAATAAAAAAAAACTCGGGAAAACGTTCACAAAGTCTACCAGTCAGAACGCCCACCCTTAAACAAGTGAGTCGGAGTTCAGTCGAGGGCTGTGCACATAAGCTACCACCAGGCTACAGCAGCGAGTATACTATTTGTATGATAATGTTGCGTTCGCGTGTTTCTTTTCCTAAGTATAATTGTGCACTCATGATAATAGCTTGGTATGTATATTTATGTTTGAGTGGAAGGAAAGTATACCGACCTTAATCCCGCCGTAGTAAATAAGGCGAAATAAATGAAAATACCATTACAACAAACACTAATAAACGATTCTAAAAATGTGCCTATCTGAACAATCATGGACACAGCTGTGAAATTTCATTCTAAAAACGGTAAATTTATTTGTATTTCCTATTATCACATTTGTATTCTCAATAAGTGTAATATATCGCCTTAGAAAAATGCATCAGAAGCGAAATCTATATCATGTAGAAAAGGGAAATTGAAAACAAGTCACATTAAAGCAATATGAACGAAATAAAATATTCGTTGAAATATAATTTAAAATTCAAGCTGTTTTCAATGTGCAAATGAAAAGATGGTAAATGTAGTTAATTTCATTCATTCTATTAGCTTTTAAGTTCAATTTTTATTTAATTGACTTAGAAAGGCACATATGAAGCGCAATTTCAGGGACCATTATCATATTCAGCCGTTTTCTATTCACTGCTGGACAAAGGAATCCTCCTTTTCCTTTCACATATCTCGCTCAGCTGCAATCCTCATCAATGTAGTTCCTGAAAAACATTAAATTTCATCTACCCCATCTTGCATTTGGACGTCGTCTCGGTCGTTTTTTTCTCTGGTAATTCAATGTAATACATTAGTCGTCCTTAGTTGTTCCTATCATGCATCTCATCATAATTCTTTCTGTAAGTATCTTTGAGTCGTTTGCGCATTCAATGTCCAAGTTTCACAGCCGTAGTTTCATCATAAGCAGAGACATTGATTATAAACTTTACTCTTGAGACACATTGGTAGTTTGCTTTTTAAAATAAAATGTGATCTTCCAAGCGAGGTTCACGCCATTTTGCATTTTCTATTTATTTCATCCGTCAACTTAGCATACGTTGATTTGAGCTGCTCTGGGTAAACATATACTCATTAACTATACCTATTGTCTACCCGTGAATCAATATTTACTTCTTTGCAGCATGTTGATTGTACATTACTTTTGTTTTACTTAAATTCATTTTAAGTGTTATTTTCGAATTTCGGTGGGCGTTCTGACCATTTTCAGAAGTGGGTGTTCTGACCGGTGGGCGCTCTGACCATTTCTGGAATTGCGTGTTTTGCCGTTTTGGTGCGCGATCTGACCGTTCCTGTGGGCGTTCTGACCATTTTCAGAATTGGGCAACCTGACCAGTGGGCGTTCTGACATACACCCAACGTTGTTGCCATTTTTACGAGTAGGCGTTCTGACCGGTGGGCGCTCTGGCCATTTTTGAATTTGTGTGTTTTGCCGGTTTGGTGGGCGATCTGACCAGTAGGCGTTCTGACAATTTTCAGAAGTGGGCGATCTGACCAGTAGGCGTTCTGACATGGACCCCCCTCACCGTCTGTAACAAACAACGAAAAAAATGTTAGGGAAAATAAACCTTAGCATTACTATCGACAATCTTCTTCTTTCTCTCAGTCTTTTCCCACCTACGTGGGGTCGACGTTTCTGATGAGTCTCATCCACAAAGCCCAGTCCTGAACTTCTTCCCCTGACAGACCTTTCTCCCCGAGATCCTTCTTAACCCTATCCATCCATTTCCTCCTTGGCCTCCCTATACCTCTCTTGCCCTCGACTTCCATTGCCATCACTCTTCTGAATAGATAGTCATTTGATCTCCTCATTACATGTCAATTTCACTGCAGTCTTCTATCTTGTATCTTTTTAGATATTTCTACAACTTTGGTTGTACCTCTTACGCTCACATTTCTCACTCTGTCTCTTCTTGTTATCCCACACATCCAGCGTAGCATTCTCATTTCGGTGACATCTAATCTCCTTTCTTGTGCTTTCTTTATTGGCCATGTTTCTGCTCCGTACTTCATTGCTGGTCTAACCACTGTTTTGTAAATCATCCATTTATTTTTTACGGTGATTCTGTGGTCGCAGAGAACGCCAATTTTTTTTTTCTGCCAATTTCGCCATCCCCCTTGCATTCTGTGTGTTATTTCCGAGTCCAAATCACCATTCCCAGTAACAGTTGAGCCTAAATATTTAAAACTTTTCACGTTATTCAGTCGTTCTCCTTGCAACACCACTTCTCCATTTCCTTCTCCGTTAAACTCAAGATACTCAGTTTTCTTTCTACTAATCTTTAGGCCTCTATCTTCCAGAGACTTCCTCCAACTCTCTGCTTTCCTTTCAAGTTCTGCCCTATTAGTATTGCATAGTACAATATCATCGGCAAACATCATACAATAGGGGGCTTCATCTCTCACGTCCTGATGCGAGCTGAACCCTGGTGTAATCCAACCATAACAGGGATTTGGCGTGTCAATCCCACACTACTTCTTACCTGAGTTCTAGCTCTTGTATACATATCTTGGATTACCATTACATATTTCTCTGGCACTCTTTTCTCCCTCAATCATCTCCATACTTCCTGACGTGGAACTTTGTCGTAGACCTTCTCCAAATCAATAAAGACCATATGCAATCCTTTTTGCTTTTACATAGTTTGTCTTAATATAAAAGTTGCATCCGTTGTACTTTTTCCTGGTATAAATCCAAATTGTTCTTCTCCTATTTATGTTTCTTAACGTAATTTTCATTCTATAATTTTCTCCCAAATCTTCATCGTGTGTAACATTAGTTTGATTCCTCTGTAGTTTCCACAGTCCTGTACATCTCCCTTCTGCTTAAAAATTGGTATAATAACACTCTCTCCACTTAGTAGACATTTTTTCTTGTTCATAGATTTCTTGCATCAGATACCATACAATATCTATACATTATGGTCCCAAACTTTTCCACGCTTCTACTGGTATGCAATCAGGACCTGTAGCTTTTCCGGTCTTCATTTTCTTTACTGCTTTTTCTACTTCTTCTCGGGTTATTCTTGGCGTTGGTCCAGGATTTGGTGTTCCGTCGCTAAGAACTTTCCTAGGATTTTCTTCATTTAGGAGCGTTTCTAAATATTCGGTCCAGTTCTCTTTAATCCTGTCTTCATCGGTAAGCACTAATCCTTGGCTATTTTTAATTTGCCTAATATGGGTAATAACCTTTGTTGCCTTGTCTCTGGTTTTTGCTAACCTGTATAGCTTATTCACTTCACCTGGTGTTTCAAGTTCGTCATACAGTTCATCCCAGGCTTGCGCTTTTGCTCTAGCCACTGCCCTCTTTGCTTCCTTATTAGCCACTTTGAAGCTACATTTATCTTCTTCTGTCCCTGAAGCATCCCATCTTGTTTTAGCTTTCTTCTTCGCTTTAATAGCTTCTTGCACTTCCTCATTCCACCATCACGTCGCTTTTCCTGCAGGGGGATCTTTCCAGAGGCTCTACCCAAAGTCTTCTCTGTGGCCGTTAGCACGATCCTACTGTTCACATTCCACCATTCTTGCACATCATCTTCTTGCAGATTTATTCTTTTGATAACATCTTCCCTGAACAATTTTCTTAGTTTCTCTTCTTTCAGTCTCCACCATCTAATTTTGGGCTCTCCATTTCGCGGCCTCCTATTACTTCTACCTGCAAAATCCCAGTCCACAATCACCACTCTGTGTTGTGGGGCCACACTTTCACCATTTATGACCTTGCAGTTCTTAATCTCCTTAAGATGTTGTCTTCGGCACAAGATGAAATCGATTTGACTTTCTTTTCCACTACTGTTGTAAGTTAAGAGATGCTCCTTTTTCTTCTGAAAAAATGTATTGCAAATCGCCAGATCGAATGCCGTTGCAAAGTCTATTACTCTTCCTCCTTCTTCGTTCCTATATCCCACACCCGAGCCACCGTGGATCCTCTCAATGCTTTCTCTGCTTCTGCCTATATGTCGATTCAAGTCGCCGCCCACAATTACTCTTTCCGCTACAGGTACGCTGCGAAGTTCGTGGTCCAATTGCTCCCAGAATTCCATCTTTTCTTCTTCCTTCCAGCCGACTTGCGGAGCATACGCACACACTACATTGATCATTTCGCCCATGCATATCCTGATACTCATTACTCTGTCGTTCCTTCTATTTACACTTACTACATTATCTTTCAGACCTCTTGAAAGAACAATTCCTACGCCGTTCCTTCCATGTTCATTTGCTCCACTATACAGCAACTTGTAGCCGCCTCGTAGTTCTCTTGCCTTATTTACTTTCCATCTCGTCTCTTGCACGCACAGGATCCCCAACTTTCTTCTTTCCATCAAGTTTGTAATCTCTCTCCCTCTTCCACTCATCGCCCCAACATTTAGTGAGCCTACTCTAAGGTGACTAGCTAATTTAACCGAACCCGTCCTCGACTCGGTAGCCCTCGCCCATTTCTCACAGAAGCAGGGCGAAGCCCCTGAGCGTCGCCTACCAGGTATGACCTAGCATTTTTTGAGGTTTCATTAAGACGACCCATCATACATGGTTTTGGCACAGCTTTTAAGACCGGATGCCCTTCCTGGCGTCAACCCTCCTCATTTTTCCGGGCTTGGGACCGGCACCAATTTGGGCTAGATTGCTCCTTCCCCTTCAGTGGCTGAATTAGCATTACTATCGACAATAAAAGAGAAATATCAATCGAAACAATGATAGTCAACAATTCCATACACGAACTAACTCTCGGATACACGTTTCTACAGCAGCTAGGCTATATGACACGAAGAAGAGAATTATCCAAATAGGCTGTCAATGAGAAGAAATAACATTAGGTAATAGGGAGATAAAGTTGGAAATAGATCCTGCAGAAGTAAACCTTAAAGTAGAACAGATGATAGAAGAAGTGAAATCCGAAGGAGAGCTAGTGATGGAGGCAGAAGTAAAAAAAGAAAAAGGAATCAGATAGCAAAAGCCGGGAAATAGATTACCACTCTAGTAAACCTAAAATAAAATGGAAGAAGATACCATGAAACAAGTTCAACAAATGCTAACACTGGCCGAATTTTGCCTAATCACGGACGATTATAAGGAATGTGGAAGAACAACCGGAAGGATACTAGAAATAATGGAGAAAGCACAGATAACGTCATCATATTAATTATGCGTCCAAAATATTTTGGACCTTCCGAATGCGAAGGCAGGTTCTACCAACTGAAGCTCAGCCGCTTAGTTTAAGGCATAGGTTCGTAACCTCCCCCCCCCCCCCCCAATGGCATTACTTCGATAAACGTTCCGAATTGCATTGCCCCCGACCATATCATCACCATCTTCTTCAACAATTTACTATTCGTTGCTAGGTGAATCCCTCCCCTAATTTTTCCTCGAGTCATATTTTACCTCCTCTATTGTCCTCGCCCATGTAGCTCACAAGACACTTGATTTCATTCATCCATCCTCCAACTTTTTAATCCAAGACGATCCATCTTTAATTTACGATGGCACTTTGAACAGTCAACAAGTAATAAAAATAACGAACTCATAAGAATTCAACCAGCCCATTTTTCCAATGGTTGCTATCTCTGACTTTGTATGATCATTTAGAAGGCGGTGATATCTTAGCAGTGCAAGAGATGGCGCACCTAAACTTATATGTTGTACAGCTAATGTGTAAAGAATAATCAAATTTATCACCATTAGTGCACAGAATAATTTAAGTTGTGTTATTTTTTTTAAAACAATGCATTAATCTGTTTGTTTAATTTAGAGTATTGGTCAATAGTACTTCGAACTTTGCACCTTCTGCAAATTTTTGTGTAACGTCATTTATTTTATACCATGTTTCTTCTAGGTAGATTAGCCTTGTGTCGGTTTTGTGATATCTGTAGTCATTCACGGGATTTTTGAATGAGTCTATGACTCAATTATATTAAATCTAAAACATTAGGGAATTGCTTGTAGACAAAGCGATCAACTAGAACACGTTCGTTTCTTCATAATTATAGAGATCTTTAGTTTTAACCAGACAAACGCGAACATTTTAGTGGTTGTGAACTTCCGAAATATATAGGCCTATTTTAAAAATGTTTCATATTCTGATGTCTTTCATCGTGTTAAATATTTTCGCGAACTTGAGCTTTTCTCGTGATATCTTACTTTTCTCCAACTTCCTCAGTAGCACATAAACGTGTTCTGAACGTTGATTTTTGGTTTATTTCGTGGATTAACTGTTATCAGTTGGGAAAAGTACGTTTAATTTTAAATCATATTTCAACAAAGACTTGATATTGTTGTAAAGATGTTAGTTCAACGTGGATTCAACTGTTCAACTATGGTATAAATGTCATGAGATTCTTTCTAATTTAATGCAATAAACTTTGCATATTATTAAAACATATTGAATGCTTTTAACTATTATTTTGTTTCCTCTTTTACATGTTGAAAACACGTTGAATTTCAATCTACATTCCAACGAAAATTTGATTAGCGATTGCTCAAAAGCGAATAGAATAAAATAGTCGTTCTCATTTGCATGTTAAAAACATAATGAATTTCAACTATATTTCAACGAACATTTAATTTCGTTAATAGGGCGCTAAATTGAAATGTTCTCGATTTTCCTTTTCAACTCTGCTATAGATTTCGCTTTATAAATATATGCGTTTTTCTAAGGTGACATATTACATTTCTTGAGAAATACACATTTAATAGTGCAGCGATGGTCAAAGTGTTAATGAAGGAAAATGCTCACAACAAAGAAAGAAGGAAAGTATTCTTATTCTTTCATGATGGTGAAACAATTCGTCTGGATTTCTGACGACTGCATTCAAGACTGCCTTTTACGTTCTCGTAATACCTTATAAAGGGAATAGTAAAAGAGTAGTGGCTCTCAAGGTGGCTTCGTTGATAAGTGGTTAACGTGCTGAGCTAAAAAAGACGAGTGCGGAACGTTCCAGCTTCGAATCCCACAGCAGATGGTTGTATAACTTACTGTTGGAAAATTAATACCCTATATCATGATGAAAGCAACGGACAAAATGCAGCTAGATGTGTATACCAATAAACAGCAACCAAGCTCTCTTTTGGCCCGTTTCTTCATCGTCCGTTTCTTGATTTTAAATAGTTTCTTCTCAACCATTATTCAACGTCGAATAAATCGTTGAACAGGCGGACATTTCCGTACAACGTTAAAATAACGTTTCGGTACTAATGTTTAATCCACGTATTTTCAACATGTGTGCGCTACTGGAGGTGCTACAAATTTAGCCCTTTCATCATCATCATTAGTGAGCGTTCTGCCGAAAGTGGTAGCTCCTTGAAGGGAAACTCAGTTCTCTCCATTTATCCCGATCATGCGCATTCCTTTTTGTTTCAGCATTCGATTTCCTTAATACTGCCAAGGAGTTCAATTCGTATTTTTCTTCTTTTACCCTCAATCATATCTTTAATTGCATCCTTCAGTGCACGTTTTCTGTGCAGCCAATGTCCTAAACAGTTTATTTTCCCCTTTATATTCTCTAATATTCCTCGTCTCTTACTTACTCTCATCAGCACTTCCTCATTACACATCATCTGTGTCTAGCTTATATTTTCGATTCTCCTTCATGTCCACATTTCAAAGTCTTCCAATTTTCTTTCTCCACATCTTCGTACAGAATTCACGTGCACCGTCTTTCGTATAGTTTGATAAAAAGAATTAACATCTTTCAGAACAGGTGCTATAAGTCACAGGCAAACGCTGAGTCGTATTGATTGCACTTATTGAAAGAAAGTTAGATATGGGGAAACAGGATGGTAGAAGTCACTGATTTATAACAGACCCCCCAACCACCTAAGAAAAAAATAACTTTTATATTTTATTTATTCGTTTCTAATGTGAGTTAGAACAAAAACCGAAGTACATAAAGAGAAAGAAACTTCACATTTGGGTTCAGAGATTAAAGTAGGCTGGTGACTAAAAATAGGCAAGTCCATTTCGTTTGGTTAGCTTTGTCCATTTTAATATATTTATGAGTTATGACCTTTGAGCAGTTATGGTCCAGGCTTGAATACGATTCGGGAAAGGATGTGGGAAGGAGTCGGCCAGAAGGAAAAATCCTGTACAAACCTCAGGCAGGATGGTCGTTCAAAACTGCAAATATGGCTTCATCGATCTGGATCGATCAGACACTTTCTATCTGGTAATTCTAGAGCTGGTAAGTCCTTTACATTTTGTTACCTCCTCGGTTTAAAAAAAAATCCACGCTAGTTCCAGTATATGCAGGATAACTACGGCAGTAGTCGAGCTTCCTCTAGTAGTCAGACATTTTCCCAAATACCAGTAAGGCTTAAATTGTGATCTAAATCTGAAAACAAAGTAGCCTAAACCACAATTTAAGCAATGGTCAACCAAGTAGAAGCGTCGTATAATCCTTGAACGGTGCAACAAAAGCCTATCAAATTCCACGAATCATACAGGAAGCTGTTGCAATATCTTCTCGCTCGAGTGTAAATGAAAGTACCGAGCGGCCGTCTCTCAGTTGGATTAGTAATCGGAAGGTACTGGGAACTATCGCAACGCTCGCCTATCCTGATTAAGGCTTTTCCAGAGTTATCCACAGTCAGTGTTGGGTTAGGTACTAGATTTTTGTACCTAGGTACAGGTACTAGGTACTGACCTTAAATTATACCTACGTACAGGTACTAGGTACAAGTTGGTAAATGTACCTAGGTACAGGTACTGTTAAATGTACCTAAGGTACTTTTTTAGGTACTTGACCTAGTTACTGCTAAATAGTGCTGGAAATGATATGAAAAACTAAGGAGATGCTGATTGACTAGAATATTACTCCCATATATTTACTGCTAATAAAAATTATTATTATTATTATTATTATTATTGATCAGAATAGGTTCAGCCAAAGTGTGATGTGTTATCTAAGCATTGTTAAAAGAATATGGACATTTTCATGCACCATACTGTACATTGATAATTCACAGGGCTGCGAAATATTATTTTTCTACGACGCTTTTGATTCTGATGGGTGATTATTATGTATTTGGTCTCCTGATTACGAATCTGAAGTCAGATTTTTCCTATCACCCAAGGTTTTTATATAATCGTAATTTAAGTACTTACTAAACTTATAATTTTATTCAATGTAAACATGTAGGACATAATGTTCGTACAATGTTAGAAATAAATCAATACGGCAAACAGGTTACTTTGATTAACAAAATACGTAAAGGCTGATTTTTGTTACATAAAAAGTCCAAAACAGACATTTAAATTTCTCAAACTCTCTTTCTCTTGCTGCGGAAATGTGATATTCGTGATTTTCGTTTGTGTCCTGACTTCTCATTGTCTCTCTTGAGACACCAGCAATAGTCGGCCATCATAACTCTATCCCACCTGCCCTGATAACGTTTTTCAATCTCCTTCATGTCCTGATGGAATCTCTCCTCATGTTCTTCACTAAAATCGCCTAAATTTTCAGGAAAAAAGTCGATATGGCTATGAAGGAAATGAAGTTTAACGCTCATGTTACAGCCTAGTTGTTTCATAGCCATCAACATATTTTCCACGATGTTCCTGTAATCAGGTTGTTTTCTGTTCCCCAGAAATCCCGCAATCACATTTCGGAATCCAGTCCAAGCCAGCCTTTCTTCATTGGTCATCAAATTTTCAAATGTTTCATCTTTCATTAGCTTCCTTATCTGGGGTCCAATGAAGATTCCTTCTTTGATTTTAGCCTCGGATAGAAAAGAGAATTTTGAACTGATATACTTAAAACATTCACCTTCTTTATTCAACGCTTTCACAAATTGTTTCATGATCCCGAGCTTTATATGGAGTGGCGGGAAAATAATATTTTCTCTTCTAATCAAACATTTTTTTGTTACATTGTTGTGTCCTGGCTCCATTGTTGTTCTTACATGCCATTCTTTCCTATCCCAGTGTAAATCACGTGCACGGCTATCCCATAGGCAAAGGAAACAAGGAAATTTTGTAAAGCCTGACTGCAATCCAAGCAACATTCCTATAATTTTGAGATCTCCACACACTACCCATTGGTGCTGTGAATATCTTATTGCCGCTAACAGAATTTCAAGGTTTTCGTAGTTCTCTTTCAAATGTACAGAATATGCTACTGGTATTGAGGCATATTTATTTCCATTGTTTAACAGTACAGCTTTCAGATTTATTTTTGTTGCATCAATAAATAACCTCCATTCCTCTGCGTTGTATTTAACTCCATATTGTGCTAGTAGACCTTCGATGTTATTGCAGTACACAAGAGGGCCGTCTTCGGTAAAGTACTCAAGAAATTCCTCTTCTCTTCTCCTATACCAGTAGAATGTAGTACCAGGAACTAGCAATCGTTTCTCCTTTAAACGCGAACCCAAAATTTGTGCAGATTCTTTAGAAAGACCTAGATCTCTTACCAAGTCATTCAATTCTTCTTGGGTAAACAGATCTGGTTTCTCATCTTCTGTGGAAGCTGCAAATTCATCATCGTTGTATGTAGAGTCAGATGATGATGATGATGATTCAAGGGTTACTGGAGGCGTGGGTACGGGAATCTCGGGGCTGTGTGGTACAGGTCTGATAGCTGATTTCAGATTTGGGTAAACAATACTTTTCATACTTTTCTTGTTATGTCCGTCCACTTTCACCATACAAAAATAACAATCATCTACGTGGTTCACCTGCTCTCTCCATACCATTGGAACTCCAAAAGGTAACGACTTCTGCTTCCCCAGAGTCTATTTTCTTAAACCAGCAACACAGGAATGGCACACATAATGTGGTGCAAAGGCTTTGTCCTGGTCTCCTAACTTAACACCAAAGTAAGCAAAGTATGCTTTTTTCACAAACGTGGTTATGTTCTGTCTCCTGCTTTTCAATGTAAGAGACCCGCAAATATAACAAAACATATTTGGATCATTTACACACGATCGTCTTGAGGAGCTCGCCATTTCAAAACGTTATCCACAGGAAGAAAGGTTCATTGAACAAAGGACACTTACAAATCATTGGCGGGAATACCTTTTATTTATTATAATGAGCTCAAATTTCTTCTACAAGCACTTCTAAATATGTTGTTCTTTACTTCCGTGCGAACTGTATGATGGTCACTTTTTATTACATGTTTTAAAGAACAAATATACTTATATTTGTTTTAGCTAAAATATAATTTTATTGCTGCAATTTGCATAAAAAGTCATCTTCCTTTACACATTGTTGTGAGTTTGTCATCTAGTGGCTCTTTTTTAAATTACTATAATTTACATTCGCCAAAAATCCCGAAAAACACGAATATCTCTGCAACCGTGTATCTGAGACACCAGCAGGTATCACCGTTGGAGAGCCTGACTTTTAACGGAGAAAATGATGTATGAACAATTCATAACGGATGGATAGTACAGAAGTTATAAACACCTAACTGGAAGTCTAAAAACAGAACGGAAATCGCTTGAAGTTAAAAGGGTTAAGAATAGCAAAATTATGAAATAACAGACAAACTGTGGGTGATGGAGAAAAACGAATACCATATTTGGAAACAGCTCTAAACCAAAATTAGAAAACACCCATTGACATACAAAGCGCCAAAATGACGCAGCCTTGCATACAGAAATCAAAACAATGGAAGGCGTCAGAAAAAGCAGAAATTTATTTACTAAAATAATGAATCATTAATAGAAATGCCTTTCTTCCACGTAAGTAAATCTTTCACCACGCTTTTAATTTACATATATTTTACGTATTTTTTCGAAAGGGCATTCGATGCTGAACATAAGCGGCGTCCATTTGATTCTTGATGCAGTATACAGGGTGATAACGTAATGCACCGACATTTCGGAGGTACATGCAAATGAACTGTAGAGGTTTAAATAACCAATACAATTGATGGTAGAATTGATGCAGCATGCTATCGTCAAAGACTTAAAAATTGTTCCATCTAAATTTGCATATTTCGAAATTTTGCATTGGGTGCGCAAGGGATTTCTCAAAGGAAATAGCTGATTTGAAGATATTCTCTGAAGAAAAGTCGCAAGCGAATTATTGTTACCTGCTGGGAAGTAATTTCGACTCATCTTTACTAAGAAAATTTCTGGGAAATTCCTTTGGGGAACACCTTGCGCACTCAGCGTTTGAATATGCATTTTTAATAGATGAGGCTTGAAGTCTTTGATGATAACTTGCCGCATCAGCTCTACAGTTAATTATATTAGGAAATTTGAAGCTGTAAAGTATATCTTTCAGCAGTCTGTAGGTCCGAAACACGGAGGAATTTCCACCCTGATGATCAGAGCTTTTTACATTCTTTTCTTTAGTTCGCAATGGTTCGTGGTGTCCTCAAATCCTGCAACGTTATATTAGCTCAATTTCCGACGTCATACAATGATGAAAATTTGCACAGCACGATACAATACAATACTCTATATTTATTATATTTATTATTACTTTCTTATATTTATATATTTTAAAAGCACATTTTAATATTACCAATAAATACTAGCCTGCAACGCAGTGGCGTTCAGCTGGTTGCAGAACACTTTAATGATTTAGGTAAAAAAAATATAAAAACTTTTTAAAGACATACTTTTCTTAAACAATTCGTACTAAAAGGTAAAGAAAAATCATTCTGTTTATGCATGACGAAAAGAAAAGCATGGGACGAGCTCTCATATACAGTCACTTTATAAATTCTTCAATTAGTGCGCCCCATGCTTTTCCTTTTAGTCTTGCATAAACAAAATTATTTTTTTACTTTTTAGTACGAATTGTTTAAGAAAAGTATTAAAAAGTTTTTTAAATTAATTTTTACCTTATTTTTATGTACTGTTATCTCTTAAAGTTTGTCGGTGCATTATATTACCACTCTGTAAAAAGTTTCCAGTGTGTCATAACTTTTGTTTTTTCGTCGTTCTATCAACTTATTGAGAAGATTTAGGTTTCTTTTATTATTTTTAATATTTTGTACATAAGATAGAGATAATTAGACTATCTTCTTGAGTTTGTAAGAACCCACCATTCCTTCTGTTTGAGACTCAAAAGAGTGCACTCTGTTGTTATGAATAGTACATTTAAAACTAGAGCTTTGTAGCGTTTCAGATGAGTACCGGTACATTACTTCTGTGAGTGAAATTAGATAACGCCGTCACTTCATAGTAATATTTGGAAATGGATGTTGCGATTTTCGGGATGGTTGTTGATATATCAAACGATGGTATGCTGTTTCTACAATAACCTTGTCCTGTGGTACATATTTAGTTCTAGTTCCTAATATCATCTATTGTAGCTTGGAAGCTGAGCTCGCACTTGTGCTGTATTATGTACTATATAATAAAGACGGCAGATAATTATTAATAATCTCTTTTCTAAGAGGCGAGAGAAAACATCCATAGTTTTATAAAGGAGACATGACTAATACACATAGATGAGACGTGGAATTCCGAACTCCTTATTTTGAAATTTAAGAAGTCTGTTTTCTATTAATAAATAAAAGTAAAATAAATAATTCCGGTGGAAATACAGCCTCCGCTAAATTCTGTTTTATTGTTCAAATACTTTGTTTCACTAGGCGACTCCATCCCCACGCAACTGAACTATTTCCACTCCCTGTTTCATCTTTCACTTTCAGTGATTTAAATTCATTTTTTTACCTTTAGGTATCGATGGCTCACGCTGGGTAAACTTTATTTTTATATGGGCCAGCCTAGTAAGTTTGGACTTCGGCCTGTCACAATTCGCCTTTAGCTGTTAAAATTCACATCCATGCCCCTGCCGGGACTCGAACCCGGGACGTTGGAGCCGATGGCCTGTCGTCGCAGACCGCTCGGCCACCCAGCCGGTCGGCTCACACTGGGATAGAGTAAGGGAAAGGATGCAGGAATGACTTGACTAGGGTCTAGGTTGCAGGTAACATCCCGGCATTTGTAGGTCATACTAGCGACAAAAAAACTAAAAAATACCTTAGTCAGGATGGTTGGTCACTAGTATCGAACCAAAGACATCCCAAGTGCGAAAACAACGCTTTACTAACTAAACCACGGCCTCAGTACTTCCAATGTTGTTTAGTACATCATTTTTAAAAAAAGAGAAAAAATGTTTAACTCCGTGAAGAGCCCAAGTGAACAGAGAAGTGAACACATTATGTGAAGGAAGCTCCCAACATTAAATTAGTTTTTAAAAATGTGCCAGATTTTAGGTAATAAAATATTACGATACAATGATTTGAAAAATAAATAATGCTTTTAAAATTTATATAGCGGCATACCTGCAAAGTTAAACTCATTGAGAACCTAGACAAAATCTTTCAGTTATTCCTCATTTCTTTCTTTTGTGGAGAAAAAAGGAAATTAACATTCAAACAAAAAAAAAATACATTAAAAAATAACTAAACAAGTCTAATTCATTTGTGAAGAACGGTGAAAACAATGCGTTGCGAAACATCAAAATACAATTGATTTCGTTCTTAATTTATATTTATTTATGGACCTTACAGCCAGCTATGGGATAAGCCCGTCATATGTCATAGGGATGGCATCCTTCGGGAAGCACCCTTTCAAGTACAGAGAGGGTTAAGTTAGCGGTCATCACCTTTTGTCTAGACATTATATCAAGATTAGACTACTGAAAGTGAGAGAATCTTCAGAGAATCTCGGTCAGTGGAGCCGACAGCAGAATTCGAAGCTGCATGCCCCCCCGGTGCCGATCCAAGGTCTCAAAAAATAAAAGTTACCAATACATTAAAAGTATTCCACGTCTGTGAATCTCTTGTGATCCACAAAGGGTACTTTATTACTAACAGGATTACAAAAGAAACATTACATGAAATGTCCAATAACCAGTTAGTTTTGCTGCATCGTGTCAAGATCTGGCCTTCAGTCAATAAAAAAATAAAAGAATCAGATGATTCAATGGTGAATTAAACATTAAAACATTGTTTCAAAAGTACACTAAAAAAAATGTTGGTGTTTATTGCCACCCGAAAAGGTGTAATAGAACACCTCTACCTCTACACTAATTCCAGTGCTGGGTAAAACCAATTCTAGTGTTGGTTAACACCATCCGGGGTGTCCAACACCGTTTCTAGTGTTGACAAACACCTCTACCGGTAGTCAGAAACACCGTTAGGAGTGTTAATAAACACAATTGAAGGTGTTCCCCAACACTTCTAACGGTTCAATTTAACACTCCTAACAGTGTTTCTGAATACCGGTAGAGGTGTTTGTCAATACCAGAAACGATGTTGGACACCCCGGATGGTGTTAACCAACACTAGAATTGCTGTTACCCAGCACTGGAATTAGTGTAGAGATAGAGGTTTTCTATTACACCTTTTGGGGTGGCAATAAACACCAACATTTTTTTTTTTTAGTGTAGAAACTAATCTTATATTTCTGTCTTTTAAATATGGCTGTACCTGCATTCATTCCACGTTCTCTGCCGATAAAGGCTTTTGCTACATTTCTTCTACTCCCGAAATTTTGGAAAAGCTTTTACTTTAAAAGTTCAAAGAAATCACCACCGCTGGAGTAAAAAGTTTCCAAGTTTTATACTGATAAATTAATATTTTAGACATGAATCAGCTGTTTATTTTGAGATTAAGAGAGACAAATAGTTCAAAGATTCCTTCAATACGAATGTTACCAACCTAACATAAGAAACTTTTTATAAGACTCTATCACTCAGAAACGTCTCGTTCGATTATATTAGCTGAAGTACCTAAGAAAAGTACCTAAGATTCTTGTACTAGGTACAGCAAAATAGTACCTAGTTACAGGTACTAGGTACTGCAACTGAAATGTACCTAGGTACATGCTTTAGATACGTGTTTTGTACCTAGGTACTACCCAACACTGTCCACAGTCATACCAGGTAAATACGGGGATAGACCTTGGGCCTTTCAATATCCCTGGACCTTCCAATCCTCACCCGCACCCTGTGACGGCATGAGTCTGAGAAGCCTAAAGGCAATAAATAAATTAAAATTAAATTTTAGAATCATCAAAGTTCTTTTCTCTTTCGTGTTTGGCGTATTTTCCAGTAATTGAAGTAGCTAATGGTTATTTCAAGTTTCTAAAACAGTGTTGTTTAGTGTATGCAAGGCTTTCCTCTGAATCCCGTGATACTTTGTTTATTTAAAAGACAAAAAAATTAACACCAAACGCAACACGCTGTATTTAGTAGTCGCTCAGTGGATAGCAGGTTGTTTATGTATTTTCAAGCACTCATTAACCCTGTGGTACTCGCGCGGGCTACCAGTGTAACCCACAGTTTTCTTCATCTCCCTCCACGTTGAATTATTTGGGAGGTTAAAAAAATATTTTTTCATATTCAATAGAATAGATGTTTTTAAACTGGTTTACGTATAATTTGAGTCAACTTTGTACTTACATGTATGTGTTTTCTTAGATAAACTAATAATATACATTTTGCTACCTTATCCGGTTAGAGAAACCCTGAATTTAAAGTTCAGGGTTTTATTTTTGGAAAGTAGCTATTAAATAATTTTCTTCTTATTTCAGACACTTTATTATTAACTGTGTACTACTAAGTATAAAGCTATTTATTACATATAAATGATACATGGCTCAAATAATAATAAGAAAACAATATATAAACATAGTTTCTCACTCAGTGAGATTTTTGTATATTTATCTCCTAATTTGTCTCACAGATGACACTAATTATTATTGTTAGCATTTCCGTATTCATCATGGACAAAATAAAATACTGCGTAGATTTCTGATTAATCCATGCATTCTTTAAACACCAGGGCTGAATTATGAGGGAATATTTCCCTTCATCGCGCACAACTGTTTCATGTTGACTTTTCTCTAGCACTGCAACTTATATAAGAGCGTCCGACCTTGAAACTCTTCTCGCGCTTTCCTCTCTTCTTGTTTCACTTTCTTTCTTCTCATACACTGAACCGATACGCGATAAATGTCTTCGTATAGATAGAAACCGTAGCATCCACACCCGCGCCATAGCCTGTACTTGCATGATTGCATCTAGGAGAGTCGCAGTAGCCAGTGGATGGCGGCTTACTACACTTGGCGTTATTGGAGGGACCATGTTATCTTAGTGTTTCTGTTATCTTGTTTCGAATTCTGAAGTATTAGATCGTCTTCTTAATGTCATTTGAATGTTTTCTTTAGTAGCATGTCTCAAAATTTTAAGGTTCAAGGAGCTCCAATGAAGCTGTTTGCATATAATCTTCTATTTGTATTCGTTTGTCTGAAGACTTGTCTTATTTTTCTTATTATTTATCTGGTTAAATAAAGTTTTCTTACTAAAAGACAGATTGTTATCACTGTGCGTGAGTTCGTTAAATTCGTAGTTTGCGTCTTAACAAGTGAGTTTCTATAAATTAACAAAAGCCAAGTTTACTATTGAAACGTATATTATTCTGATCAATGCACATCGCTTTACTAGACAATAATGTGCCACAACCATCTGCTTGCTTTAACTGTTCTAATGTTTAACTGTTCACACCAGGATAAGAATTCCGCAGCTGAGAAAGGAGGTCCATTATCCGAAACTAGAGCCTTGAGTAAACCCATGAAATTGAAAATATTTTTTTAATTTGTCTATCGTTTCGCTGGCTGTGGTGTTGTACATCAGTTCTATCTGTATCCATCTAGTGCAACTGTCTATTAATAGTAAAAGTTTCTTACCAGCAAACTAAAAAAAATCTATGTGGCTCCTTTCGAAAGGGGAAGTGGTGTCTTTCCACTTATCATACATGTGATGTCTTCCCTTCTGATTTTCTGCACAATTTTCACAATTATCAATGAATGCCTGTAGCTCCACCTCCATACCAGGCCACCAATAATATTGTCTTAACGTGGCTTTTGATTTTGAGAATCCGAAGTGTAATTTGTGAATGAATTTTAATATTTTTTGTCTAAAAGTTGGAGGTAATATTAATTTTGTTCCCATGAACAAACAGTCATGATCTATGGTAATTTCCCACCTATGTGAAAAATATTTTCTATATAATTCTGATCTATGGGTTTTTGGCAAAGTTTTTGGCCATCCATCACACCTCCATTGATAAATTGTATTTAATACCCCGTCACTTTTGATTTCATCTGGTATGGATCTGATTTCCAACGATTTGCTATTTTTGTTTAATATATATTGCTGTGTACTTAGCTCGTCTCCGGATGCTTCCTGCCCTGGAAGTCTGGAGAGACAATCTGCGACCGGAACTTGCTTGGTATATATGATGATGAAATCATACCCGGAAAGAAACAACGCCCATCTTACCAGTCGAGGGTGAACTGAGGATGGTATTTCTTTTTCTTCTCCGAAAATTAACTTGACGGGTGATGAGTCCGTAAGTACAGTAAAGTGTCTTCCATATAGGTACCGATGAAATTTCTTTATGCCATACACTAAATCAACCGCCTCTTTCTCAAAGTGCGAATAATTACGTTCACGAGACGTCAATGTTGCTGATGCGAAGGCGAAGTACACAATTGATCATTAGATTTCTTATTACACAGTTATACCCCTAAACCATATGGACTCGCGTCTGTGATTAAGAAAGCCTCCTCGCTGGGATTAAAAATTTGGTTTCTAGTACTCTCTGTAATTAAATGCTTTATTTTATCGAATTGCTGCTAGTGTTCAAATGTCCAGTCCCATTTCGTACTTTTATGAAGTAACTCGTGCAACTTATGAGCATATGTTGCCAAATGTGATATGTTTTTTGAAAATAGTTAACCATACCCATAAAGGATCTTAACTGAGATACGTTCTCTAGTCTAGGGCACTGCGTTATTGTGCTTTTGTAAAATAATATATTATTCTGCTGAGATAGCATTGCCCAAGAATTCTACTACATTTGCGAAGAACTGACATTTAGCTTTGTTGACTTCTATATTTAGCTGTTTAAACTTATGGAGTACCTTACATGTATTACTCCAACACTCTTTAATCTCTTTACCTCCAATTATTACGTCATCGATATATGCTTGTGGCAAATGTGAATTCTGATAATATATTGTCCATAAATTGTTGAAATATAAATGGAGACGTGGATAGCCCAAATGGCAAACGTTTCACTTTGAATAATCCCCATTGAATAGTGATTGATAACAACTTTTGGGAGGGTTCATTTAATGGTAGTTGTTGATATGCTTGATCTAAATCAAGCACCACAAATGTGTCTGCACCCTGTAGTTTGTGCATCATGCCATCTATGATTGGTAGGGAATAAAACACTTTGACTAGATTGTTGTTGACTGTCTGTGACCTTATAATCTGCACATACGCATAACTCACCAGACTTCTTGGGTACAATGACTATTGGTGTGGCCCACTGTGAATAAGATATTGGTTCTAAAATGTTTTGTTTTTGTAATTCTTCCAGTGCACTTTTTACCCTATCTTCGAGGCAACATGGTATTTTATAAGCTTTTCTAAAAATTGGAATTGCAATAGGGACTAATCTAATGTCGACTTCATAATTGTTCACTGGTACTACCACCTCATCATTGAATACCTCAGGAAACTGATTTAATAATGATTGTTTGTAAACCTCAACCTCCTCGTTTATTACTGATACTTTAAATTTAACTGATGTGTTGACATTATTTTGAAAAATAAGTTTCCATGTTGGCCACACCTCATTCAAACCAGTTCTACCTAAAATGACATAATTAATGCCATTTTCTACTACATAGAATTGTACGTCATATATTTTATCTGCTATTCCCATTTGTAAAGTACATATGCCTCGTACATGCAAATACGTACCATGTGCCGTAAAGAGTTTACTGTTGATTTGCAACAAATGTTTACTACCATATATGTTGAGTAACAAATTTTGAGATATAATGTTAGCACATACACCAAAATCTATTTCTGTTAATAGTTCCTTATTGTTCAAATTTATACTGACCAGACATGATCTAGAATCATTTACCGTACAAAAGTTTAATTTTGGGTATTTATTTCTGAAATAATCTGGCTAATCTCTTGTTGCTTGAATACTCCAATTTTTGGCGTATAACTAGATATCTTAACCGATACAGTATGTTGATTCTGATTCATTTTTATTGATGTGTCCAGTAATGATATACCCTTAAGACTCGTTAATTTTTTTTCGTTTGTTTACAAGTAACTCCTCCAGATGAGTGAATATTTTAGCTTGTAATTTAAGGTGACTACATTTTACACCTATGCTGTATATTTTTCTTTAACAAATGCGCATAGTTGCTTCTTTCCTTTTTTAATCCATCACATAGTGTCGTACTTCTCACTAAAGTTTGTTTTCGTCTCAAAGATCTGCAACAGTATGCTTTGCACTTGTGTAAAAGATAACCCTGTTACTGCTAGAGGAGATGCTGACGTTTTAAGTTTTTCATAAGCATCATTATCTAACGATGCAACCAATAAATGTACCTTTTTACTGTCGTCTATATCACAAACTTTGCAGTGACTTGCAAAACGCTCTAAATATAGATACATTTTATCTCTACGAGAATCAAAAGACGTAAACATACAAGTATTCGTTGACATGATTGCTATTAATCTCTTATATCATGAACGAAAAGTGATAATATAAGTTTCCCTTTGTTTTGTGTTCTCACGACTAGAACTTGTGTTTGACACAAATACGAACATCCTCGTCCGACATTCTTATTTTTCTTATTATTCATCTGGTTAAATGAAGTTTTCTTACTAAAAGACAGATTGTTATCGTTGTGCGTGAGTTCGTTAAATTCGTAGTTTGCGTCTTAACAAGTGAGTTACTATAAATGAACAAAAGCCGAGTTTACTATTGAAACGTGTATTATTCTGATCAATGCGCATCGCTTTACTAGACAATAATGTGCCACAACCATCTACTTTGTTAGTAAACCTTTCCCACTTGGATGCCTGATACAACAGCTTATCCCAGAACAGAATTACATTTCAAAATTACGGTAGGGCTATCCAGAGATTTACTTGCTGACATTGTTGGCTACCATTCGGAAACACATAATTACATCATTCCCGGAATCTATGAAAAAGGCATCTACTGGAAAGTATATCATAGTTACCCTAATTTTCTTTGTGACAAACTCCTGTAAATATATCCGATTTCTAGATCAATCTACGTAAAAACATTAAATAATGAAACCATTAATTCAACGAAATTCAAATTATAACATAGGAAAAGAATAAGTGACAAAAGAATCTGATTGTCTAACTTCTTTTGGTGCCACACAAGGCTCATTCAGACTTTTAGTTTAAAACAGTGTATTTCTTACTCAATATGAAATTTGACAATTTCATGAGTTTCATTTGCACTTGTCAGCTTGTAATGAATAATCATATTCTGAGACTGAGAACGAATGTTTTGAAATGGATTATGTTTTCTCCAATTAGAATTATTATCCCCCCAAATAAAATCCACCATTAGCAACCCTATTATTGGGCCTATAAAAATTGTAGATTAAAAGTATCACTTATGTGTTTCAGTTGGACTACTACTTCCTCTATATGACAAATCTGAACCTCTTCAGAAACCAAATCGTTTTCACCATCATCACGATCGCCTTCCACAAGGTTATTATCATCATAAACCTCATCTAACCACTGAATAATCTGTTCATTGTCACACGAACCGGTTGCAGAATAAATAGCAGGTTCAGAAGACGTCATGACGTGGATACTCGCGCTGGCTACGTGTTTAGTCCAATATTCTTTAGGAGCAAATATGTGACAGCGAATGGTTTTCTCCTATCTAAAAGCATGTATACTTTTTTATTAAAATTAATCAGAAAGTAATGACATTAATGACTTGTAATTTTGCAAGCAAGCACCTGAGACACATACAAATTGTATCATGACTTCAATTTTCTTTTACATAAAGTATTTTACATTTTCCAAATATATACCATCTTATGTGGCAACAAAGCGATTACCGCTGTATTGCTGTTCTTCTACGAAGCTCGCGGTGTGCTAGCTGACAGTTGTTTCGAAAGGTGCTGGGTCCTTCCGTTTCCCCGCCATGGTCAATGGTCAAGTCTTCACTCCTCCTCCTCTTTTTTTCTACCACCCTCGAAGCTGAATGAAACCTAAAACTCCAGCTTTTGTGTTCTTCGTTCTCCTCCCTCAAAGAAGGTGGGGGGAGGTCCTGATCATCTGGGTTACTATACTAGCTTCGCCGTGCATGTTTCTCTCAATAGTTTAGAAATAGGAGATTTTTTTTTAATGGAAGCAATCGCCCGTATACACGATGAAATACAAGGCAACAAATGGCATTATTTTACAGTATTTAACATCCGTATATCTAGCCAAAATCATTTCACATTTTGAGAAAAAAAAATCCTTTAGGAACACTATCGTGAAATGGGATTAGGAAGATAGCGGGCGAGACTTCTTACATACACTCCCGATAGTTCTCAACTTACACTACAAAATTGTTCATAAATCTCAGTCATGCACGATCGCCGGTTTGGGCGAGAGTATGTTCAAGTATTACGTGAGCACATTTTTCCTTTTCAATTCCATTCTCCCCTTGTAAGAAAAAGTAAGCAGATACCCGCCCCCTTCTGCTTACGTAAGACTTTTAAAATTTCTTGTAATGCGCACTTAGTATGTACGAGGAAATAAATCAAAACGAAGATTTCTACGACATGAGGCAAAGATGCCTAAAGGCCATAAATACAATATAATTTAGTTCAATGATACGCAGATTTCTATACTGCAAATTGCAATAGTTGTGGATTAAAATTTGTCTTCAATAATACTGTACTTATTACTTTTTAGTGTGAAAATTCATGCGTTATTAAAAAGATATATGTATTTCTTATTTGTGTACCTATGACCTAATTCCTATGGCGTTCTCTTCTCTCTTTTATTTTTCAATATTTTCGCAGGTTGTTAGCTTGGCGGAACATTTTCTTCAGAAGCTATGAATAATAAACTTTTTTCCTGTTTTCTTTTCCACTTCCACTCACTTCCATACTGTAATTACACTACAAAATCAAAGTTAAAATAAAATAATGGCTGAACAAAGCACTACAATTTATTTTAAAAAATTAATTTTTTTTTTGTAAACGTTTTCGCCGACTACCAAAACACTCGGCTTCCTCAGACACTCGGCTTCCTCGGGTTCCTCAGAGAGTGTGTCTGAGGAAGCCGAGTGTTTTGGTAGTCGGCGAAAACGTTTACAAAAATTTTAATTTTTTAAAATAAATTGTAGTGCTTTGCTCAGCCATTATTTTATTTTAACTTTGGTATATAAAAGCAAAGCTTTCGTATGGAGAATATCATACAAAATCAAACAACACAATACTCAACTCATATTTTTTCCCCAGAGGAATTTTGCGCTTGCCACAGTCTGTCCAAGATGTTAGATTGTCTGCAGTTCAGGTCTCCAAAGTCCTTCCCTAAATACTAGATAGACAATGCACTGGCTTGTGAGCATGAATGGCGCGAAAAGAATTTGTGACATCTGGACAGAAAGCCTGGCGAGCTCATTCACCCACCCTCTGTTTACGTCTGGAGACAACATTGACCGCGTGAAGAAAAAGAAAACCAAACCAAAATAAAAGATACATTTTTGCCATAAGTAATGTTGCCATGTTTATGGTGTTTATTAAAAACACGAAAATTACTTTATGCAAAAGAAAATTGAAGTCATGATATATTTTGTATGGATCTCGGGTACTTGCTTGCAAAATTAGAAGTCATTAACTTCAGTACTGTCTGATTAATTTTAATAAAAAGTTTACATGCTATTAGATAGGGGAAACCATCTGCTGTCCCAAGGGTGAGAATTCCCCTTAAATTTTACACGTAGAAGCGAAAACACAAACTGAAATGTGAGAAGGCCACTTGAAAGACTGTAGGACACACACCCATTATTCCTATAATGCACTATTTAGCAATAAAAAAAACAAAGGACTGGGCTACATTTGTAGCTCGCGCGAGTAACACAGGGTTAAACATAGCCTGTAGCCTGTGCTACGAAAAATCAATGCTATTATTTTACCTCCTCTGTTCTGTAAAATGTTTGGAAAGTAGAAATACAAATACTCGTTTATAACCTAACATGTTTACTATTACCATTCATTATTTCGTAAGTAAATGAAGATCTACTATAAACTTTCAAGAGTCGAAATCAATTACTTTGGTTTCAATAGAAATTTAAAAGTTAAAATAGACGAAAAAGAAAAACGACAAAATAAAAGAGAAAAGAAAACGAAACTGGCCAAATTCTTGACTGATGGTGGTCAAGAACTGGCATGAGGTGGTCGATTACTGACATTTCTGCAGTGTTTCTTTGTTTTCCTTTATTGATTTCGAACAACAAACAAATCATGAAGCAGCTACTTTCTAGACCATACAAATCAACATACTGAATAAGGAAATAATATATTTTACAAGCATCATCAGTTGACAGTACAATTATTCCATATGAAATAATTAAATATTCTTCAGAATGGAGATATGAGGAAGCGAACAATCAGTTTCCAAACTCTGAATTTCCAGGCGTTCGGAGGTCACTTATTTCAAGCAGCTTAATTAATAACTTCTCCCAGTATTTATTGCAGGAGTGTGTCTATCAGCGAAGTGTGAGATGAGGTCAACTTGGGTTAGGACGGATCCTATTTTGAATTTCATTTATCGCTTTTACTCAGACTGTGGCTCAAGAATAATGCAATGCTTGGTTGAAGGGAGAGAATCGATGGTTTAGGGAGTGGGGAAAAAGAAAGCGAAGAAAAGTATTGTTGTAATAGTTGCGTTATCACACTAACAGCTGTGAACACTGATAATAAGCAAATAAAGGAAAATTTTTCAAACGTGTTATCAGCAAAGGCAAAAAAAAAAACAAGTTAACAGCAGTTCTGATAACACGTTATCTTTTGAACATATGTATGTATGTACGTAAATGCAGGTAGCTTGAATCATGAGGAAGAAATAAGTCTACGCTCAAGGTTTGCGATCATAAAACACTTTTTTTCTCTCTCTCTCAATTTCATAGCGTCAGCAAGAGGAAGATTAGCAGGAACTAGGCCATATGAGTTTTGTTATACCATTGAGAAACACTGATACTAGATAGAGGAATGGCATGACTTATACAAAGAATACTTGATCGAAGCCACAGATTACCCTTTTTTTCCGGAGACTGTTTTCGCAGTTGTAGAACTTTAAAGAAATAACAGAACACGTTTATCACAGTCTTTCAAACGTGAAAACATTATGTTCTGTAGTGAGATATTACGTCAAGAAAGACCGGAAACTTACAGAACAGATACTTTTAATCGCTGTTATATTTTATAGATCAACAAAACGTTCCTCTTCTTGAATATTGTGATATATTCATTTGATAGTACTAATTTGTTTCTATAGCGCATCCGCTGTCACGAAAGTTTGTTCTGTGATATTGTACATTAGGAAGATGTTAATTTTTTTTACACGTCTTATACGAAGTTCTATTTGTTGGCGAATAATTACTGCATTGTAGGCGTTAGGTAATTTGTAATACAGCTGCCTAAATGTACAGAATTAAACTCAACGAAGTTTCTGACGTAAGGTGACCATTCGTCCTCGATTTTCGGAGATACTATCCGAAATAACACGTCCGTCCCCGGCTGTTTCTGTCCTCGATGTTGTCTCCGATTTCCAGGAAATCTAATAAAATAATAATGTTTCAAACAGCAAGAAATATTTTTGCCGGTAAAATCAAGTTGCACGAAAATTACCTGACAATTACGGGCGAACAAATCTCAGACACAATACCCCACAATAACCTAACGATGGTTATTAAACTATTCTTTTGTCTCCAGGACAGCAATTTTCTATGGAATAACTATTTATCTTGTAAAAACTTTGGTAACATTTATTTTTATATGGGCTAGTCTAGTAACTTTGGACTTCGGCCCGTCAAGATTCGCCTTTAGCTGTTAAAATCCACACCCGTGCCGGGACTCGAACCCAGGACCTTCGAGCCGATGGCCTACCGCCGCAAACCGCTCGGCCGGCTATTTATCTCGTGTTCTACGTGTGGGCTAAGGAAAAGTCGCAAACGAGAATTTGGTCCATTCAGGCAATACTAGTGGTAAAAATAAGCTTGAAAAATTTAGTGTGTAACCTTTAGTGAACAGTCTGTGTGAACAAGAGTACTCTCACCCAAGTAGCACTGTAAGTTCGGCAAACGATACTGACCAACAGGTTGGGCAGCACTGTTGGGGTACTGTGTATTCGGCCACTTGGCTTTTCTCCTGCCAACCAAATCTTAACATTGACCCACCCAAACTCAACAATGAATGACTGTTAAACATGTATAAAAAGTTAAGGCTCAATCCAAGTGGGTTTTCCCGTCTTTTTCGTTTTACGTCAACTATTCAAAATTCAATAGAGAAAAACATAAATTAACTTTCACAAACCAAAGTTCGTTTCTTCCTTCAATAATTAATACAATTAGTTTTAATTAAATCCTAGTAGTAACTGCAGGATTGCGTACAGACACTTTCGGGACATTATTCTGTCCCGAGTCTCCACCTCGGTTTACTATTAATATTATATTAAAACTAATTGCACTTATTATTGAAGGACGAAACGAATTTTGGTCCGTGAAAGTTAATTTTTCCTCTATCGAAATTTTAATAATTGACGTAAAACGAAAAAGGCGGGGAAACCCACTTGGATTGAGCCTTAAATGCCAAAGCAAGCAAAATGGGGTATGTATTTAGAAGGTGCATCAAGAAAATAATGAGGCTGGCAGCACTGCGCACAAACCGGCAACTCTTCTGCCTCCCCTTTCGGCGGACATGCACACGCAGTGCAAGGCACTGTTGTCAGATGGAGGGAAATTTCCCGGATAAAGGGAAAATCTGGACCATAAAAAAGGTGAAAGGGAAAAAACACTGACAACACTGAGTGCAAGTCTGATGTTCATATTGTGACTTCGCGATTTTTGACTAGGGACTGAAGCAAATGTGTGCTTGTTTGGTGCGTTACGATAAAAAACTGCAAAACGTTAGAGCAACTTTGTGCCATCAAATTTTGTGTGGAACTTGGCGAATCGGCTACTTTTACTTATGATAAGTTAAGAAGATATTATGGAGAACATTCCCTATCCAGAGGTGTTCATATGGCACAAGTCCTTTTCTGAAGGCCGAGAAGAAGTGGGAGATGAAGCTCGTTCGAGAAGACCGGTAACATCACGAACGGACGGAGTGTTCACATAGTGCGCTGTCTTGTGATGTTCGATTGGCGAATGACGCTGAAAATGATCAGCAGTGTGTAAAATTTGAACGAGTTTACATTTTACAGCAGTGGCGGTTTTTCAGGTGAAGTTAGTAAAGCTGTACTTCACCTATTATTTTGTTCTTTCATTAACTAAATAAACAAAAATTGTTGCTGAAAGAAAATGAAGTAGCGTAACAAAATTCCAGGAGAAAAAACAAATAAACTGTTTCCAATTTTGTATGCAGCATAAGTAAATATTCTAGCGCTGGAAGGCACCGTATTCGTACAAAATTGAAAACGTTACTTTTATATACCTTCGAAAAAATCTGTACAATTGTTCGTCTTTTGTTCATGTATGTATAGTGAAAGGGAATGATGATTTTGACATGGCCTTTTTATAGACAAATATCCTTGAATAAGTATGTATGTCAGAGCTGTAATAGACCTAGTGCCAAGTGAGTTAATCCAAGCACACAATGCTAGATACAACGAATTAATTTGAAGTGTTCTACTTCTGTTGTTATGTATGAGCTCCTTGACTAAACTATAGAATCCAGTCTCAATATATGGCTATGTTAATGGTTGATTTTTATAAAATACTATAAACTGGTGTTTTAGTTTATTCCGTTTTTCCCATTTCACAAAGGTGGAATGTTCGATTTGAAAATTTTAAGTTAGGCAGTTATTTAGTACTCTCTTCTCAGTTAATGACCTTTATACAAATAAACAATAAACATACTGTATAAGTACACTATGGAAAATTCTTCTACAAAATCATTAGCTTTGCCACTGTCGAGTGACTTCTTATAAATGAAATTTAGCAAAGTACTGCATTTTTCTTGGGCGTCTTTGTTGTTCCCACGCTCAGTTGTCGGCGAAATTTGTCATATCTTCAACTATATTTACATATTTATAGTGGGTCCCAACTTTTAGCAATTAATTTCTCTACAAATATTCATCAACATTTAATGTGATGATAAGCGACATTACGGGTAAACCAGTCAGTCCAGAAAATTCGGGATGAATAGAGAATGGGTACATTAATGATTTGGATGCACTTCACTTACGATTTTGACCACGAGCCGCCACTGGTTTACAGTACATCAAATTTTGACTCAGGACTTACAGATGAGGAAAGTGTGTTCCAAGATGGTACCGAAGAACCTCTCCATTGAGCAGGCCTCTCGGGTGGGTGTTTGTCGTGATCTTCGCGACCGCCTTCAGATTGAGCCATTCTCTCGCGTCATCACAGGTGATAAATCATGGCTTCTTGAGTACAACCCGGCGTGACAGTAGCCGATTTGCCAAGTTTCAGAAAAAAAAATGATTGCTATCTTTTCACTGTGTATTATCATTACGTACTTAACTTCACACGGTCACTTCAATCCTTCGCAAAAATCGCAGTCGTCACAGTGTGAAGGTCAATCTTGCACACTGTAGAGATGGGCAAACAACTGTTATTTTGGTAACAGTTATTTTTGGTTAAATTGATATGATTGTTATAACTGTTTCTTTTCAAAATAAACTGTATTTTTAACAGTTTAGGTAAAAAAGCCCAAATTGTTTATTATCTTGGCAGCGAAGTCAATATTCTTCTTTATAATTGCGAAAAGAAAAGTTACGAGCTAATTTTGCAGGTGTTATGGCCTCTCTTTTTTTTTTTTTTTTTTTGACAAGGGTACGCCCCAACCAAGACGAGAGAGAGATGAAATAAAAGAAACATGCTGTTGGGTTTAAATGCTAAAGTCTGATAAATTGAATTGCTAGTAAACACTTGGATGTTGGAGTTGAGTGAGAGAGGTGTGTATTTACGTTTTGCTTGTGCGTGGGCGGGGAAGGGGGTTACTCTGGAAACCTGACTTCTTTTATAACGAGACAAAGGAGCGTACACACGAAACTAAGAAGTGCGTATTATATATGCTTGAAACATTAATGTAGTTGGTAGGAGGAGAGGAATTGGTCACACACTGCAATATAAAAAGAGAGAGGTCTGTGGTACGCTATGACGTTGTCAGATGAAACGTTGTCAGCTCGTTCATTCGGAGGACTCACGAAAATTATGAATAATGTATAACTCCAAAGCATAGTCAAATGGTTAGAGCGTTGGACTCATATCAGCGTGGTCCCGGGTTCAATTTCCGGATGAAGTCCCACTTTTCAGCTTCCACCCAGCGTCGTGAGGCAAACTGGGGAGTCACGTGAATAGACGTGACGTCCACACTCGGTCTAGAAAGCACCTGATACGCCTGTTCGTGGCCAGGTGGTGCGCAGTGTTGACCACACAGCCTCAAGTGGACGCAGTTCTACCAACAGCGGACAGATGGCGTTGGGGCAGGCTCAGGACCTATTGGTCTGTCGCGCCAGTGGTTATTGTTGTTATGTTATATTGATCCCAATGTACTAAAATGTAAAATAACAATAGCGTTATTTACCGATATATCGTACTTTCCTAGTTAACCTCAAGATATCATGAAGAATATTTATATACGTATTTTCATCATGCGTATGAGTAATAGTGTTGAGACTAATGTTTTCGGGGGAGCGGTTGAAAATCTCCGGGGGGCTTTGTCCCCCATAGAAGCATGCCTGAAAGAAACAGTGTAGGTGATGCTCCAGCATCTCATTGCAGCTTTCAAACACGCATGTTTTTTTTTTCTTCAAAGTGACTTTTTTTTTTTTTTTTTGCTTTAGTGTCAGAAATTCGTCTGTGAAGTTTGGCCCATATACACTCTTTTTCTACTTACTCCTTGGCGCTACAGCCCTTGTAGGGCCTTGGCCTCCTTCACAACAAGCCTCCATTCTTCTCTGTCCTTTGCCTTCCGTCTCCATCTCTTCATTCCCAGCCTCCACGTCATCTACCCATCTTTTTTTTTTTTTGGTCTACCCCTTTTTCTTTTTCCTGGTTCCCCTACTAGTACCTTTTTGGGTACTCTACTGTCCTCCATTCTCCACACATGACCCAACCATCTTATTCGTCCGCGTTTTATTTCAGTTATAATATCTGGATTACGGTAGAGCGCCTGTATTTCCGCAATCGTTCTCATTCGCCAGATTTCGTTCTCTCTCACTGCTCCAAAAATCCTTCTTCGTAGTAGTTCCTCCTCACATTTCAGTAGCGTCCACGTTTCTGATCCGTATGTTACTACTGGGCGCACAGCTGTTTTATAAATACTTATCTTGTTTTTCCGGCTTATATCCTTTGAGGAGAAAATTTTTCTCATTGCCAGAAAGCATCTGTTCCCCGCAGCAATCCTAGTATTGATTTCCTTTGATATTGTATTACGTTGATTCACTAATGATACAAAATACTTAAAGCTTTTACATCTCTCTATTTCTTTACCTCCTATGGATAACTTGTATTCTCTGTTTTTTTTTTCTTCTTTCCGTAATGTCAACATGTATTTAGTCTTCTGCGTGTTTATTTTTAGTCCTGTTTTTCCTGCGGCTTCTTCTAATTTTTGAAATACTTCCACAAGTTCAACTTCATTTCGTGCTATGATGTCTATATCATCTGCGTAGGCTAGACATTGACACATCCTGTTATAGACTGTCCCACCTGGGTTTATTCCTATCTGTCTGATGACTTTTTCTAGTGCAAAATTAAATAGTAGGGTTGATGTTACGTCTCCTTGTCTTACTTGTTTTTCGATCTTAAATTCTCTTGAGAGTTCTCCGTCAATCTTCACTTTACTTGTTGTTTCATGTAAGGTCATTCTTGTTAATCTTATTAGTTTCTTGGATATCTTCATTTCCTCCATCGCTAGAAACAGTTTACTTCTTTCAATGCTGTCATATGCTTACTTAAAATCTATGAGCACTTGGTGTAGATCAATTTCCTTATCGTAACATTTCTCCATTATCATTTTTATTGCAAAAATTTGGTCTGTAGTTCCTCTACTTTTCTAAAGCCGCACTGGTACTCTCCTATCAATTTCTCTGCTGTTGGTGAAATTCTGCTTTTTAAGAACCGTGCAAATACCTTGTTTCTTTGATTTTCCGTCCTTCCGAGGCTTGTTTGTCGGCTTCGCAACACCATGTTTTTTTATGAGGTTAGGTTGTTAACCTTACGCTCAACCCCCAACCTGGAGGACCAGGAGTTTTCTGTCAGGGCCCTGTTCCTTTGGCAGCAGTGTTTTCTATCAGTGTTGTCTCCCTTAGCCATATTGTCCGCGATTGCTCAATCGTCAATCGCTCAACCTGTGGACGAGCCTGGCCGCAGCAGGCACTGCGTGGCCTATTTGACCTGGGCACTCTTTTTTTTACTATACATTATATTGTCTAAATAATTTGCTAGATTGCCTCTTATTACGTAAGCATAGGCTTATGTTTAGTCATTTAGACACTTTCCTATTTGGAAGCAAAAAAATAAACAGATATCTTACCCTCTTGGTTTACTTAAGACTAAAACTTATCAAATTTCTTATCGTTATTTCGTAGTCCAAAATCGGCCTGAGTCTTAGAAAATCAGCCTAAAGGCCATAATTAAAATTAAATTTAATTCGTAATCAAAAAAATGTTTAAATATTTACGTGTAGAATAATATATAAAGTGAATCTTATGGAGGTATTGGTCTGATCTTCTCACCTATTGTAAGATAAAATAAGCAAAGGTTGAATCCCCTCCCTCCTCCTGAATTCTTACGTAATACCTGAACGACCCCGCATACATGCAGTCTTGTAGATTATACCGTATTTCTTCGAATCTAAGGCGCATGTTTTTGTCAGATTTTAGATGTCCAAAATTAAGGTGCGCCTTAGATTCTATGGTGTCTTCGATTCGATGTATGTTTTTTTAACTTTCCTTAAAATTACCGGTACCTGCATTACAACAATCAACATTTTGTTTTCCTGATAAGAAAATGGTGAGCGGATTTTTTTCCCTTTAAATTTGCTGTTTAGTCAACAACAATTGTTATCAGTTTCATAATCGGAAAAGCGCGGGAGATAGAATTTGGATGATTTCCAGTGCATACTGGTAGTCAGGTTTCGTTGGTGGGATTCTCTTGTAGCAAGGAACCGGTAGCAGGATTTGGAAAGTGATCTCTGATAGTACCATAATAATTTTTTCAAGAAGCATTGCCTGACCAATGCTCTAGATGGTTCAGAGGACAACCTGTTGTGGAAATATACAACTGAACATGTTTCTGACCTGAGCCCTGGAACGGATTCTTCTGCTGATGGTGAGGGTGAATCTGAAAGTGAAGAGACTGATTGAATATATATATATATATATAAACACAGAATTTTCCGATGTTGCAAGGTAAAGTACTGGATACCATATTTGTAAACAAATAAACATGTGCCCTATAAATATTTAAATAAACACCGCAAAGGTTAAAATATTAATAATTCGATTCTTTTTTTCCTGAAAAATGATGCGAAAATTGAGGTGCGCCTTAAATTCGATGGCGTATTCGATTCGAAGAAATACGGTCTATAGTTTGTTTGTTTATTTCATTACACACAAAAAAAATATAAATGCATGTCTGTGTTTACAAAAGAATATTAAATCCGAACAAAAACACCAGAGGTGCAAAAAGTGGAGCCAAGTTCTTTAGCCCTAAAAAGGTGTGAAATGGGAGACGGATGAGCCAAGTTCCTTGGTGACAGCATGTAACAGGAACAAAGGAACTTGGCGCGAGCTGGCAACAGCCTTAAGGTTGGTGGCGGTGGACGTAGTGGGTTTTAGGATCCCCACCACCCTTATAGCTTGAGGATCATGAACCTTGCCACTTCGCGCCAAGTTCCTTTGTTCCTGTTACATGCTGTCACCAAGGAACT